>JADBJO010002772.1:205000-286218 GCA_016801955.1 Conus betulinus
ACCAATATTCTATACACTGCCAAAAAAGCTTCTTTCACCTTCCCTCCATCTCCCCCCCCCCCCCCCTCTCTCTCTCTCACACACACACACACACACACACACACACAGAGAGTGACACACACACACACACACACACACACACACACACACACACACACACACACATTAATATGCTCTGAAAGTTGTAATCAATAAGGTAAATCAATAAAGCAGTTCATAGCTTAGGATGAAGACAAACCCTGGACAAAAACATACCCAGCCAAATGATTCAAAGCGTAATACAAATCCACAGTGCCTGGGTTATGAAAAACCACAGACAAATGTAACCTCTCACAACAAACAAAAACCCAGATAACTGTACATACTTGCAAACTTGTACTAAACCCACAGACACTAAATGGACTAAAACAACCGAACATCAATGATCCAGTCAGTCAGTATCAAACAGGCCAATGATGTATGTAAACATTTGTGATGTATAACCAGACTGGTAAAAAAAAAAAGCTGAAAAAAGAACAAATCAAACCAAACAAAAATAAACACACAAAAATAGGGATGGGGGGATCAATGAAGAGAGACACATGTGACAAGACTCACTTACAAAAAACAAAAACAAAACAAAACAAAAAGCAAGAAGGAAAAAGAAAATGTGCCATGACCTGTCTGCAACTGAGGAGGAAAAAAAAAAAGAATACCCACCCACATTCACTGATGACTGATGATTTTATGCAGGCTAACTAGACTAGGAAAGGTTTTATACACCCGCAACTAATCTTCATTTCCTACACTCAAATTAATGTGATAACAGCTATACATTTCCCTCACATTGGTGCTTGCTTAACACTTACAGAACCTACAACTCAACTGAAAAATCTTTTTGTTCACTTTTTTTTTCTAATGTCAGGATCCAAACAACATCACTGCAATCCCACAACAGGCAAAAGTCACTTTGTATTTTTACAGCAAAACAGTTTTGCCACATATTTTCAATCAATGGGTGACAGGTATACATGGTAACTTAAGCTGGCAACGGTCTAGCTTTTTCAAGCACTACTTTCAATGTCTTGAAATACAATGATCTGCTTATCTGGTCAATCAACAAGGACCATTCATCTAATTCATATCACTAGGTAGTTGGATGCTAAATTTCAGTTTTTTATTGATCTATAGAGAATGTCCACAACCCTGGTTAATGCAAGAAAAGTATTAACTGATAGCCAACTGCACATTTCCGTGCACAATTCTGCTAGGGTGAAAATTCTCTGAGCATTAACTTTGCTCTCAAATTTAAGCTTAAAAAAAAAGTCCAATGTACACAAGGAAAGCAGTGGGAAACCCTCTTTTCCCAATGTTTAGGTGCCTGAAAAATTGTAAGTTCTTTTGTTTTCGTATGCAACAACTTCTGAGAAATAAATGACCTAAAACGCATACAAGCTTTTGAAAATACCAAGATTCAGCTCTTATCAAACTCAACGTCATTGTTGAAATGATCAAATGGTATCTGGAAAAATTAATGGTCAGTGGAAAACTACAAAAGACTTTCTGGGACTGCTGTTGTTTTTTCTACGAGCGACATACACAATGCATGCCACTTAACAGCACACTGCTGAACAGCAACACTTAAAATGGGTAAATTGTGACATACTGCTGTCTGGAAAATTCTGTTCATGAAACTTTGTGTTTGAATTTAAACATCAAATTTGCTTCAGTTTGGGTCTCATGCCTCTGATTCTTTTGTGCATAACATAATAACATGACTGCACATATGGAAAGTTACCAGCACAGTTTCATCTTTGTAACTGTCTTCAGAGTACATTAACAGCAAAAAACAAATTATCAGCAGTAGAAAACCAGCACACTACATACTAAGAACTGTTATCACCATGTTCGTTTCCACTGTATCAGTACATGTGACTTGTGTAATACAGTCAATATTATCACAGGATATTTCTGTAATTTCTTTTTCTTAATCAAGCAACAGGTCCACCTAACATACATTGTTGCTTATGTTTTGCTGTAGGAGATTTGCTAAAATTTGAGAGATAAAAAAGTCGATCTACAAACATACCATACTTTGCCAATTGTTTGCTTCTTGTGTTCCAAAGTTATTACGCAATCTCATTATCATGGACACTAACACATAATTTTTCACATTAACAACAGCAACAAAAACCAGAAAGAAAAGAACAATGTAATATAGGCCAAACGCAAAGGATGATATGTAGAATGATCTTGTTAATGATAAAATAATGGCATTGTGGAATATTTTTCTTGTGATATTTGTTGCAACAACACCCTGATGCCATACGACCATGAGTAGGATGTAGTAAGATGAAAAATAAAAGACACGGACGGGGATACGAGGGAGATGGGGTTGGGAGGGAGAGAAGGAGAGCAGGATGGTGGAGAGAGAGAGAGAAAGAGAGACAGTCAGTCAGTCAGACTGACAGACACTGAGACAGACAAGAAAAAGCATGCACACGCACACACACTAGAGAGAGAGAGAGAGAGAGAGAGAGAGGAGAGAGGGGAGAGAGAGAGAGAGAGAGGCAGACAGACAGATAAATATGGAGGGGAGGGGATGAATTGAAATTTATGAGAAAAGGATGACTATTACACTGAAAAATTATCCACATTTACCTGTGTAAACTCCTCTGTTCAAAGAACAGAAAAGTAGCTTTCTCATACTGTATTCACGCATATATATATATAGGCTAAATACATTTTGCTTTTCCCTGATAATTAACTTCAGACAGAAGAATACACAGGAGAAATGTGCATATTTAAACATATAAAATGTTATGAATTTAACATGCTGACAGTTTCAGTATGCACCTTGTTGAACACAGCTGTTCTTGATCTGCTTCTGTTCATTTACACTGCAGACATCCATGATCTGGTGCAACTGACACAGTGTGGGTGTGCAGCATTGGTGTAGGGTTTCATTGGCATCTTGCAACTGTGAGGGCCGACTTGAACAATTGTACAGTTTATATGTGAACTGCTCACAACATTCTTAGAATGTGGGGAGCTCATTTTATCTAAAGTACACCAGCTGCAAAGCTAGAGGTTGTAGACATTTAGTCCTTGACTGTGAAGAGTACTGCTGCTTGCTGAATGCCCTCCAGCTTGTTGACATCCTGCTTGTGACACCGTTCCAGACGATTATCCCATACTCTGTAAAATTAATGACAGACCTAGGCCAAGAAGGTGGTACATTTGCAGGTAGTGGGACAGCCACTTTGCGTCTTATACCAGAGAAATCCAGCTGTGCAGTTGGATTTTTCAATGAAATAAACACTGATGTGATGGGACCTGCTTAAGTAAATCTGAATACTGCATTTCAAGGAAGGGAATGGTAGAGATGATCCAGACTATGGTGTTATTTATTTTATTTGCATAGCTGCCAATCTTCTTGAGTCAAAATTCAGGAAGCAGGGGATGAAGGGGGGGCGGGGTTGGCTGAAGAGGGGACAGTTTGGCTTTTGACTGAAAGCATTTCTAACCCCCTTATGTTTCAGTTGACATAGCTAGATGATCCATTTACATCTATAGATACAAGATCAATGACATCCACCCATAAGTGTAACGGAATTCTGATGTTGTTGAGGCTCATCCCTTCATGTCAGTCATGGTCAAATTTTGGCTGCAAACCAGCTGTTCTCTAAAAGGTATTGTAATTGTTCTTTTTGTTGTTGTCCTACCCTGTCTAAAAGACTCCAGGGACCATCCGATGCTCTTGAACACTATGGTACAAATGCATCAGCCAGGGATGAGAACATTACATGTTGGACAATTCTTGATTACCCCACCATGTAGGCAGCTACACTCCCGCTTCGAGGGATCTTTGAGACTGATGGAATTATGCTAGGAGCTTGTCACTACTGAAGACAATCCCTGCATAACTATGCAGAGCATAACAACATTTTGATGTAGCCTTGGTGTTCTAGCCTTTGTCAATTGGTCTGACACAGCCTTGAGCCAAAGCTTAAAGGTCTTGTTTCAAGTTGCAATGCTTTCACGTATGCAAAGTGAATAGTCACTCAATGTGGAAGGCATGCTAATAGCTATTGGCGTTTCTTTCAATCACTGCCACATTGAAGGCAAAATGTGGAACCTGAAGAACATTGGAATTGGGCTCAGATCTATCCATACAACTTGTTGACTGGCTTGTTTTTCGCTGTCTGTTGTTGTCACAGCGTAAGCAGTTCTCACAGGACAGAGCTTAGCGATTCAGTTTTTGCTCTGGCATATGGGAGTTCAAATGCAAAGTCTCCAGCAGCCAGGGGGGTAAAAAAAAAAAAAAAATGCACGCACGCACACACACAAAAGTATCATTAAATAACTAATACAAATTAACCCACCACGCATTTCATATATATTTATATATATCATCGACTATCCCAAATGGCCATATAACTAGAACAACAGAGAAAGGAAGCCTGATCTATGTAACATCAGCATACTTTTTAACACCATCAAGCAGTAGGTTGTGCACAAGAAAAAAACAAAACAAAACAAAAACTCATGCTGGTGTGACATTCTGGCCTACAGGACGTATTTCCAGAAAATGTCATTCTTTCAAAGGACAGTTCCTGAGTCAGTGAGTGGAATGTGCTACATCAACTCAAGGAGTCTTGACAGCTAATTCCCTGGACCATGTTAAATGCAGGGTGACCTTTTTTTCTAGGCAGACAAAACACTACCTTACTTTATGTTTTCAGAAAGTGAGCATGAATACCACTTACACGGTAGGTCTGGTCTTGCTCATTGCTTGGATTTATCCTGGAGGTATTCTTACGCTTCTGGCTGAACTGAAAAGATGGCCATTGCATCCCTCTTGCAGTACCAGACTTTGTTTTTGTCTTTTCTGGTGTGTGTATGTACATGTGTGTGTGTGTGTGTGTGTGTGTGCGCATGCGCGCATGTGTGTGTGTGTGTGTCTGTGCGTTACAGGCATAATTGGTAGATTAATTCAATAATTGGGGAAACGGTAAGAAGGGGACAGGGAATGGAGGGGGAGTATGAAAGGTGTATGCTGAAATTATCGATGGGCGGAGGGAGGGGAAGTATGAAAGGTCCATGCTGAAATTATCATGCTCAAAGTTAAAAAATTTAACCATTTTTCATCATTTCCATAATCTTAGATAATCCTTTTCCTCTGAGTGTGTGTATGAGTGTGTGACTGCGAGTGTGTGAGCATGTGTGTGTGTGTGTGTGTGTGTGTGTGTGTGTGTGTGTGTGTGTGTGTGTGTGTGTGTGTGTGCGTGTGTGCGCGTGCATGTGCTTGTGCGTGCGTACATGCGTGAGTGTATGTATGCACATGTGCATGAGCATGCGCAAATGCATGCATACCTCTGCACATGCATGTGTCAGTGTATCAGGAGTGAGTGCTTTTCAGGGGGTTGTTTTCTATTTTTGTTATGTTTTTCCTCCTGATCAACACTGACACTAGCCCTTAGAAAAACCCAACAGCCATCACAACAATATGGCTGAACAAAATAGTGTTCACGTATATATTTGCTTACCACTGAACTGATCTAACTGATACACACCAAAGCCCTGCACTACACCATAACGACAAAGGGTGACATTGCACTGAAAGTGAAATCATGGAAACCTGGACTGGAAAAATTGGATTCAGTACAAGATTCAAAGTCATCTCATAAAGCTGTTTGGGATTTTTTCCCCCTCGGTTGTGCGCTTTTCCCACCTCTGAAAAACAGGTGGTTTTCGTGAAAATCCTCCAATCTGAGAAGCGTTCTCCAGCCTGTGGAGAAAAGATGGGGAGAGGGTGGGTAATCGAAGAGAAAAAGGAAGGAGGCAAGTCCACCTGGTTCACACTGAAGTGGACTGCTTGTTCCCTCTTTCACTGACACTGTCAAAAATTAATTGCGTAAGAAGGTTGATCTTTCCCAGACAAATGGACTGGTGGGTATTTCGACATGCATAGATAGATAGAGCCCCATCTTAAAACGTTCCCTACTCCTTTGAATATAACCTTGGACAAAACTTAATTACTGGGCTGTCAAACAGATGTGCAACAACACATTTCAACCTTCAATGGTCTTCTTCCAGCAGAAAAATAACATTCAAAACAATGAAAACAAATGATGAACAGTCACTAAACTCCTTCATCTAAGCACAAAATTTGGTTTGGGGTAATAAACTAAAACTACAGAACAGAACTGAAGAGAAGACAGTGCGGGACAGAATAGTAAAACTGAGAATAGCAATAATCATTACTAATGTTTGCATTGTTATTATTATCAAAAGTACTTACAATAACATAACATTAACAGTAATAATGATTATGATAATCACAGAAGAAGAAGAAGAAGAAGATGATGATGAATATTTACAGAAAGTTAGGATCACAATAATAATAATGATAATCACTGAAACTGACCACACAATGGGTCGCCTAAAATAACCAAGAACATCAATGGAGAACTGGTCAATTAACTATCAGATTGCGCAAGATCATGTGAAATATCAAACAGGAAAACTGATCTTGTAGTTGTCGTCATACATACTGTGTGAGCTGGAGTTAACTTTTAAATGGAATGTTGGTGCAAATCAGGCAGTGGGCGGGATATTGGTGGGAGGCAACAGTTAAAACTGAAGGGTTCTTGGGGTGGAAACAGTGAGACTAATGTCTTTAAAACCCATTAAACCAAAACGCAGAGTGGGACTATGTGCCGTAAGTAAAGTATGCATATTGTTGTAAAGAGATCCTGCACTTGTATGCAAACATTTCGCAATCATATAATTATCTTTTTGTGTTTTGACGTCATTTATGGTTTAACCTGCCTGTCGAAATCCCGAGTAGGTGCATACTAAATAACGGGGTCTACCAACCACATGATTCTAAGTCTTACACTTCGTTCTGATTTCATGCAAATATTAAACACACACAATGATGGTCCGCAAAATCATTTCCTCGAGAGGTGAAGGTCGTTCCACCCGTTCCCATGTAAAGGTAATAGGCCCTACGGATGTTTGGTCTTCAGTCTTAGCATTCTTCCGCGATTCCATCGAGTATGCAAACTATTCCTGGCATGCTGCGCATCGTCTGAAAACTGTGAAACAATCACTGAACTCACCTGAAATTACAAGCGCTTCATTGGGTCCGACGGTGTGAATGTTCCCCATTGCAGAAGCAGTACACAGTCTAGCGTACACACCCAAACGTAACCTGTGTTGAAATGCAAAACACTTGCTCGCAGCTTGCGATTGTCAGGAAAGCTCTTGCTCAATACACAAGATCTCGTTGAGAATGAGATTGCATTATAGCTTTATATTTTGGATATGCTATTTATATAGCGTATGATTCATAATATGATAAGATTTTTCTCTACAAAATTAGATTTCAAACGAATTTTAGATCGTATTCACAATACTTCGTGGATACCAACGAGAGTTCCCGTGACGTCACAGCTGAGCTCACCAACAAGTCCCGAAGTGAGAACTGGAACTTGGAACAAAAATTACTGAGAAAGTAGGTACAGATTTAGGGAACTGTTCATTCATTGAGATCGTTTTAAAAACCGAAGTTTTTTAACAATTTCTTATATAATCAACAGGCATTAACTTCAGAATTTGAGAGGATATGTTGGTGAATTTCTTGATGGATGAGCGTTGTGAAGTCATGTCTGACCAAAGCTCAAGCCGCATTCAAGTTCACGTAGTAGAGATGAACTATGAACCGCGTAGAAATTAAGTTTACCATAGAAAGAGTAACAGAATCTAACATTTGATACTTTTTCACATCCACACTGGGAACCACAGTGCTATATTTTTTGCTTTTGAGGCCATGGCAGCTCTGAATGTGTGTGCCATTAGCAATCTCAACATATGAAATGGCACGTCAGTGGATATATATCTGAACTCAAAACTAATCTCTATAAATGTGCACTCATTACAATTCATAACAAGCAATTCTTCTAATAGCCTTCCTAGAATACCATACCTCACACAGGAGCTAGCGAAAATTACTACCAAACTGTGATTCACTTCAAGAGTATACAGTTAATTAAATGATGCACACACACATTTATGAGACCATAATTATAACAACACTGAAATAAGCTTGACAAGAATCAGAACTGGACAATAGGAAGTGGGGGAAAGAAGGTGGGAGGTAGTGGTGAAGATGAGGCAGTGTGCAAAACATAATGCTGACACAAGCCACCAAGCCTATCACTTATCTGTGCAGTAAGTGCTCAGTCAGAGCAAACAAGCAAGCTGATGACTTGCACCATTTGCTTAATATGTGATGAAAAAAAAAGCATCAGATTCTGTATCTTTTATCAGCTAAATGCCATCATGATAAATTAGCTCAACAATTTTTTTTCTTGTGCAGTCCGAGTCTGATCGTTACTATTAAAACAGAGACTCAGTGATTTGGAGATCAAACTTGAAAGAGGCTAGCAGTCGGATCTTGCTTGCTTCATTTAGTAAAATAATAGGCTGGCTCAGTGAATGCTCGTGTAAAATAAATGTTAGTTACCAAACAGGGTCCCTCTCAATTTTCTTGAACATGTGCTATTAACAAAAAGACTGAAAATCAGATTAACTTTATTTGATTGACTTCAGTACTCAACTGCACTTCAGAGGCAAAGTGGCTCTTTGTTCAGCCATGTGTAAGTTATCAGCTGTGCCTGTGGAACTCCCAGAAGGAAAAGGTATAATTTCAAGAATGCTGCAAACTATAGCCACTGAACAAAAACAACGAACAAGTTTCGTTGATTGTTCCAGTTCATATTTGTAGCCAGTTCTGTTGATGAGTTCTAATGATTGAATTGTATGGAGTGCAGAATCTTGATGCACAGTACTAGGGGTGTGCAGTGTCAGTATTGCTATGACATCCCAATCACATTGAAAAGAGGACCTTGAATAGATTAATGCACTCATATCAAGATTTTTTTGAAGAAATGGTGTGTTTGTGTTACTGAATCATCTTACCCTATGGATAGGTCAGTTAATGTGAATTTGTTTTCCTACAGTCCGTACAGGTGCAGGGATTGTACTGAATGTGATCTTGATCAGGTAAGATCTTAGCACATGAGTGGGTTTGAGCAGACTTTTTTGTTGTTGTTGGTTTTTTGTACTCCCAGTTCTTATACAACAGGGAGTACTTTAGAATGGGAATGAAGAAATGCTGTGTGTGTGTGTGTGTGTGTGTGTGTGTGTGTGTGTGTGTGTGTGTGTGTGTGTGTGTGTGTGTGTCCGTCCGTGGTCAGAATGTGTTCCACTCCCTCCAGATAAAACTACTGGGCCAATTTTTCTGAAAATTTGTAGGCATGTTTGTTATGGGTCAAAATGATGATGCCTGATGTATTATTTTACTGTTATAGGTGTTACTAACGGCCATAACAGCCCATAACGGTTTTCCTTCTTTATGGAATATCTCAGAAAGTACTTGGCCAATCTCTCTGAAAATTTGTAGGCATGTTCAGTATGTATCACGGATGATGCCCAATGTGTTATTGTACTGTTATAGCCATCACTAAACGCTATAACAGCCCATAACATTTTTTTTTTTTATGAAATATCTCTCAAAGTACTTGGCCGATCTTTCTGAAAATTTGTAGGTACATTCATTACGGGTCACGGATCATGCCCAGTGTGTTATTTTATCGCTATAGCCATTACTAAAGGCCCCAACGACCCATAACGGTTTCCTTATGTATGGAATATCTCAGAAAGTACTTGGCCAGCCTTTCTGAAAATTTGTAGGCATGTTCATTATGGATCATGGATAATGCCCGATGTGTTATTTTACCATTGTAGCTGTTGCTAATGGCCATAACGACCCATAACCGTTTTCCTTTTTTTTTTATGGAATATCTCAGAAAGTATTTGGCCAATCTTTCTGAAAATTTGTGTTCATTATGGGTCACGTATGATGCCCCAATGTGTTTATTTTTAACCGTTATAACTGTTACTAGCGGCTGTAACGCCCCATAACGGTTTTTCTTCTTTATGGAATATCTTAGAAAGTACTTGGCCAATCTTTCTGAACATTTGAACGTATGTTCATTATGGGTGACGAATGATGCCCAATGTTTTTATTTTACCATTATAGCCGTTACTAACGGCAGTAATGGCCCATAACAGTTTTTCCTCTCTATGGAATATCTCAGAAAGTACTTGGCCGATCTTTCTGAAAATTTGTATGTTCAATATGGGTCACGGATGATCATGATGCCTGATGTTTTAGTTACTGTTATATCCGTTACTAACAGCTATAATGGCCCATAACAGTTTTTTGCTGCTTTATGGAATATCTCAGAAAGTATATGGCCGATCTTTCTGCAAATCTGTAGGTGTGTTCATTATGGGTCACAGATGATGCCCAGTGTTTTAGTTTACCCATATAGCCATTAGTAATGGCTATAACAGCCCATAACGGTTTTTCTTGTGTATGGAATGTCTCAAAAAGTATGTGGCCAATCTTTCTGAAGATTTGTAAGTATGTTCATTATGGGTCACAGATGATGACCGATGTTTACCAGAATAGCCATTACTAGTGGCTATAACGGCCCAAAACGTTTTTTTCCTCTTTATGGAATATCTCTCACGTGTATTCAAGAGATAAACTGGGAGTACGTTTATATGCTTTGCATCTTGTTATTGTTTTAAATTGGATGGAAGGCCCATAGAAGTCTTGTCTTCCCTTTAACCTTAATCTTTTAATTTTTTTTTTTTTTTTTTCACGTTGAATCCCTTTTTTTTTTCCAGTGTCTTTTCATTGTCATATGGTGATTTGAGTTAGTGAATTCACTGGCCTTGTTTCAGGCTCAGCATAGAGCAAGATGACTGACATCAGCGATTTAGACAGGTATGGATACTGCATTGACTGTCGCAGGGACAAAGAAACGCAAAGAAACAAGAAATATGAAGTTTTAAAAGAAAACAACAACAAAAAGCTTTTACTAAACACAAATGGTCATGTGATATCAGTGAGAAGAAAAATGCTCGGTTTTTGAGTGGTATTTTTATGCATATGCTGTAGGAAAAATATATTTTGAAAAAGAGCATGTATTTCATATCATATTTTTTTTTTACATCTTCAGCATTGCTGAAATTTTTTTTCTATTGTGCTATATTTGTGGCTGTTGTGGTCACTGAGACATGACTGTAGTCCCAGTGTTCCCATTAGAGCTCACATCATGCTCAGTTGGTGGATAAGAGCTAAAACTGGGTCCAAAGAATCCTATGATGATTGCATTATGGCTTTCAGCGTCTTCTATTTCTTTGTCATTCTGTGATGATAACAATGGTGCCATTGGCTGTCAGCAAGATTTGCTGCTCAGAGAGTGGTAGTTTACCATGGAGTAAATAGTGTTGATTTGAGTTCATCATGATCTTCAAAACTTGGCAAAGTAGGATTAGGAATTTGCCCTATTAGGAAATGCAGTGAAATTAACTCTGTACATCTGTGTCTGTGTGTAACTATGATTATTTCTGTCTTTCACAGGCAAATTGAACAGTTACGACGGTGTGAGGTGATAAAAGAAAGTGAAGTGAAGGCATTATGCGCAAAGGCCAGAGAAATTCTGGTGGAGGAAAGCAATGTACAGAGGGTCGATTCACCTGTCACAGTGAGTAACCTCCATTTAAAAAAATGAAGTTTGTGAAGAACTATACAAACATATAGTTGTATAATTGTAGGTATAATCATGTAGTAAATCACAGAAGTGTATGAAGACAAGACAGATCATGGTTGATAGTTGACCTAGATAGCATGAAAGATTCTCTAACGCAGAAATATGAAAAGGGAAGGTACACAGTGGATTGATAGTATTATTGTTACTAGTATTCTTACATAGCAGTACCATTGTTATTAGTATTCTTAGACAGCAGACCTGGAGAAGAAGACAAAAAGTCCTTTTTTCGTGTGTGAACTTATTCTAACCATCCTCTGAAATTAAAACTTTATTGTGAACTCCTTTTAATCAGGTTATGGAATTAAACCATTAGATGACATAATATGATAATACTAGTGATAATGACTGGCATTTATGTAGCGCTCAACCTCACAGAGACTCTCTTTTACGCACACACACTTCCACACATGCCGTTTTCATTCATAATTGCCACAAGAACAAACACAACATATCTGCAAGATTTTGGACCTTGAAACGCTGTTAGAAAGTATGTTTCAAGACTGGATTTGAAAGATGCAGCAGACGTGAAATGTTAAATAGTGAATAGCAGAGAGTTACAGAGCTAGGTACCATAAACAGAAGGAATGGAAGCCATTAGAACTTATATTTGAAGCAGTTTTACGGAAGAAGTCATGAGTCAGCAGAGGAAGACTGAGACTGAGAGCATGTGTACAAGGTGACTAGATCGGAGAGATATGCAAGGACAGAGTCAGTGACAATATTCTAACAGAGACAGGCCATCTTGTATTAGCTGTAAGCAGCTTCTGAGGAAACCAGGAACCAGTGCTATTGGATCAATAAAGCAGCACAGGGTTAAGGCTGTTTAGCCTAATACAAGAAGGCAAGCATCAGAGTTATGAACATTTGGTTGTGGATGAAGAGTACAGTGCATAATCAGCAAAAAGAGAGTTGATGGAATATAAGCTTAGAAGACATGTTTTGGTGGCGTCAGAAGAAAGGAATCCTAACTGAAATGCATGCCTTTCCTTGTTCATATAACCCTAAATATTTAATTATAGCTCCAACTTAAACTGCGTAGACATACCAGTTTTATTTAATGGACGGGTGTAATTCTATGATTTATACATGCCATTTCTTGGAGTGTGCAGAGCACTTTCACATGCACATGTTGATAAAACTTGCTAGACTGGCTATTGTGTGTGGTTGCAGGTATGCGGTGACATCCATGGTCAGTTTTATGATCTGAAGGAACTGTTCAAGGTTGGAGGGGATGTTCCAGACACAAATTACCTCTTCATGGGAGACTTTGTTGACAGAGGATTCTACAGTGTGGAAACTTTCCTTCTCCTTTTAGCTTTGAAAGTGAGATGTGTTGACAGCATTGTTTTTTGGTTTTCGTGATGCAACTAGTGCATCTACTTTTTACCCAGTTGTTACTAAAAAAATGTTTTCTAGATTAGATGAGCAGATATCAGTTCTTCTGTGTGTGATTTTGAAATTTTGTGCAACAAGGCTTTTTTGTTTCAGATAAAGTTATATGATGTAGCAGAAGCTTTGCTGAAGTCCCCTGTGCCTGTCATGCAGTGAATGTTTTTTTAGTGTACATCATAAAAGTTTCAGAGCTAAGCAATTTTAAAAAAATGTAATTAAAAGCTTAGACATTTTGGTGTAAGGCAGCTTCAGTTATCTTAGAAAGGATTGAAAATTGAACCGAATAAGGGGGAAAGGAGGAAATTGAAATGCAAAACTAAGATAATCTTTTGCCACCCAAATCCGGTTGAAATACTCGGTCTCTGTGCATTAAAGTTTTCGGATATTTTTTGTTTTATGCTGTTGCAGGTCAGGTACCCAGACAGAATCACATTAATCCGTGGAAATCATGAGAGTCGACAGATTACTCAAGTGTATGGATTTTACGATGAATGTCTCAGAAAATATGGTTCCATTACAGTATGGCGCTACTGCACAGAAATCTTTGACTACCTCAGCCTTTCAGCAATCATAGATGGCAAGGTAATTATGTGGCATGTATTCCTGTGTGATATGTGTTATTGGTGTATTTGGTCTTAAAGCTGGTGTTGGCACATTACCTGAAACATTTCATTTAGCTTGCAAGTGCCAGCTGGTTATCACATATTGTTAGATATAGCTTTCTGTAATCATTCCTGTAAGTGCCCTGGTAAACTAGGCTGAAAGTGGTCTAGAGCTTTTTCTCAACAATGGTTGAAGGAGTTGTACATGAGATTTGCTTAGGAAAATTTCTGATGAAATTAATTGTCCTGTCTAAAGTTAATGGGGTGAAAAATGTACATTTGTCTGCAGCTGATTTGTTTTTTTTCTTTAACTGTTTTGTGAATGAATAAGAGCTGGGAAGTATTTTGCCTTTGCTGTTCCATGCTATGATTTCATTGACAATGCTACACGTAAAGTCAAAATGCTATGTCAAAAACCAGAATATTTAAAAACACACTTCATGGATTTAGTGGCAGCTTAAATTAAGTGGAACAGAGACAGTGTAGATCTTCAGACTGTAGACGTATTTTGTTTAAGAAAAAAAGGCCAAGTTCTGTGAGGAGAAGAAAAAAAAAATCAATGGAACAATCATTAAAGATGATCACCAGTTTGCTGCCTTATTGATTGGTTATGTTTTCGTCCATTTTGATTTTTGTCCAGGTCAAGTCAAAACCGTATGATTACTAGGCTGGTTTTCCCTGTCTTAGTCTACCATCTAGTTAGTGCGAAGCGAATTGCAACTGAAAGTACTCCTTTGATATTGCAGACGAATGTTGCATTTAAAGTCTGGAGTGCTACATTTAAAATATCAAAATGCTACACTTTGTACTTTTTAGGCCTTGGCAGCTCTGAAAAGTTTTTCCCGATGCAGATTGGGTATTTGCATCTAAGATGAGCATGATGCTGAAAGAATATATCTCAGTCGATGCCAAATCTTGATTTATTTTGCATGTTAGTTGTCTTGGGGGATGATGATATATAGTTGATGTATCAGGAATAGGTGTCTTCCTATGAGTGAATGTCTAGTCATATGGTGTGAATAAGGTTTGGTAGAGATTGGGCTGATTGTATCCAGCTTCCCTTTAAGAAGATGTGTCCAGTTAATGATCTCCAGACCTTCTCTGATTTTTTCCCATGGCAGTGATCTTGTCTTATCAAGATCATAATCTGTATAGGAGATATTGTAAAGGTGTGTGTTTATGTATTTCTTACATGTCCATTTTATCCCATTCAATTTCCCTCTAAAACAAGCATTTGAATGCAGGAGCTTAAAACTTTCTCTCTTTTTTGCTTGTTCAAGATATTCTGTGTGCATGGAGGCTTGTCCCCATCCATCCAGACCTTGGACCAAATCCGTTCCATTGACCGCAAGCAGGAGGTACCCCATGATGGACCCATGTGCGATCTGCTGTGGTCTGATCCAGAAGGTAGGGCTGTGAGTGTGCAGTACCCTTGGTGTGTTGATATAGAGGCAATTGAGCCAAGATTGTGACAAGATGTGGTCATTCAGCACAAAAGACGCATTGTAAAGTCATTTGTATCCTTGATCTTTCACTTGCTTTATAAACGCACATCTGTCTTGAAGGCTGGCAGTTCAACAGAAGAATTTGTAGCCATTGGAAGGTTGTTACTGAATAAAACTTTAATGGCAGTCAGATTCAAGCAGTGACACAGTAATGCTCAATTTGGATAAAAGATCCTGTTGTGAAAGCTGTTGGCAACTGATAAAGTGATAGCAGCCAGAAATGATCATTAAGACAATAACGTTTAATGCAAAGAATATTCCTGTCATAAAATTTTGGGTATACAAACATGCTTACATGTGTTTAATAAATGGCCATCCGCATACTGGATCATCATCTGTGTCACCCATTGGCACAGCAGATAAAAGCAGTTTTTCCACATTCTGCCACTTGGCTGATTTTGTTTAGTTGGGTGTGTTTCAGTTTTGCATGTGCAATTGAATGTTTTTCATTGCTCTGCATGTGTAACTAATAAATTTTCTGATCAAATTTTTGATTGAATTGATGTTAATGAAAATAATCACCATTTGAGAAGGGAAGTTAAGCGGCATATAAGTTATTTACTCCTGATCCCTGGGAAGCAGTTCTGATTGGACAGTTGCAGGTAAAATAGAACTGGAAAGATAACCCAAGTAGGTCAAAGGTCTTATCTGTTGTTGACTGAAAAATGTTGTGGACAGGTTTGATCAGCACCCTTCATGGACTCTTGGAGGTGGCAGTGAAGTGGGACCCTCCATATCCTGGGCGTACACCCAAGACATGGGCGTACCACAGGGCACTGTGATAGTGTCCACCCTCTTCAGTGTCATGCTACATGACATTATGAAGTCCTTTAGACTGAGGAAGAATCAGCCAGTACTCTCCCTCTGCTCTGACCACCTGGCCTTCTGGTTGAACATTACGGAGTCAACCAGAGTCTTCCAAATGAGACAGTATGAAAGGGCATGGACATACATTTAGTCCTACATGAGAGACAACGGTTGTGAACTGTCTGCTGTGAAAACAGTCCTAATGGTTTTTTACAAACAGTAAAAGATCCTGGACAACCATCACATAGGAGTGGCTGACCAGCTTATCTTTGCCAGCAAGGAGGCCAAATTTCTGGGTATAACCATCATACCCAACTTCACCTGGGAGAAGCGCATCGAGCAACTCATTGCCAAGGCCATGAGAGCAGCTGGACTCATAACCCCCCCCCCCCCCCCCCCCCCCCAACAGGAAACATTGGCAAGCTCAGACAGTCTGCTCCACATGACAGTAGCCATGGTATGTTCAAGATTAACCTATGGCTTCACAGCATCAAAGACCCTATGGCAACAAGTCCAGTGAGTGTAACTAATAGCACTTAAGCATGCCCTGTATGGTTACCCAGGCGCCATCAGTGATCTTGTGTACCAGGAAGCAGGATGCCCTCACTTGGACGAATGCCCTACAGATGTGTGAACTTTGAAGTCTGCATCTCAGCAGTTAGCAGCATCGTGAAAACTACCCTTCGGAACAACCTAGGTGCACGGGATGCCACCTACAGACTTGCCATCAGGGAAAGACAGGCAGACCTCCACACATGGACAGTACCCTTCTGTGACCAAACCGAAGAAATCTGGGCAAGGGCTAACACTGGACCAGATGACTTGGAGCCAACTCCAGTCCACTCCCCAACCACCATGGGAACTGAAAAAAAAAAAAAATCACCTACTAACACAAGACAACCTGCTCTACTTGTCAACACTGGAAATGGAGATTGGAGAAGAGTATGCTTACCACCTTCAAATCTAAGCAGCCAGCACCGTGTTGAAAAAAGGCCAGTCAGGATACTTCGTGGTAATCCCAGATCTCAAAGTAACCAAATGGTACCACTTGGACAAAGGAGTCAGCATCCGTACTGCCCAACTGTACACCATCCTGATGACCTCTGCCACCATCAGTGATATGCCACAACCTCCCCAGACTGTGATCATCGTCACAGACTCCTAAAGTCTTCACTACAAAGCTTGGCCAGGGGAAAGAAGAACCGAAAGGAGCTTCAAGCTGCAGTCCTGTTCCTGGCTGACCACATCATCAGCAAGGGAACAGATATTACCCTGATTTGGTTGCCCTGGGGCTGCCCTCCCATAGCGAAATTAAGGGCAGTGACATAGCAAACAACACTGCCAAATTGCCACAAAAACAGGGCAGCCCAGTCGACCTACAGCCAGTCAACCTACAAGTGTCTTAGGCTGAAATTACCAACAAAGCCTGATACGCTGCCAATGACGTTAGGAAGACACTGAAAGCCCAATGTACAGAGCAAGGGTTCATCCCCATACTGGGGACACCTTCTCAACCTCGACTTCCCGGAGAAATCCGGCAAGCCCTCTGAAGGATCTGGATAGGATACCACAGATGTGTCTTCCTAAACTTTATCTGCCAGTGTGGGACTGGGACTTCGCTTAAGCGACTGCACTGCCCTCCCCGACTACATGACTGCCATTAGAAACTACAGGCGAATGCAGCAACTATATGTACGTGACTTTTTACTGCTGTATCCCACCCTTCGGACATAGCCTATGAGGATGCTTACCAAAGCCCTGATATTCTCTGGACTCCATGACCACTGGTTCTAACTCACCCCAGAGAAAGGGGAAAGAGACACCAGGAAACGCCATAAGGACTATCACTATCAAACAACAGCATGACCGACCAATGCCACCATGAACCTATAGGCCCAGCATCCAAGACTACTGTGAAAGAACAATTTGTCATTAAAAGCAATCACTGTGAGGATGTAAGACTCAACTATCAGTTGACCAACAACTTCCAAGAGCCATTGTTGCTCAAGTCGTAAATGCTGAAAAGTTGCTGTGTCTTCGGGTGTTTGTAAAAAGAGATTGTGTTGTCCTCTGATTCGTATGTTATTGACAAAAATCCACTTCTCTTGCTGCTGCATGGGTTCAAAGTCTGTAAGCCAGCGTGCAAAAATAAACGAAACAAAAGGTTAGCAGAAACATGATTTTACAACTTGATAAACAATTGCACTCTCATACATGAAAATAGGTAACATAGCTTGCATAATAGGTCATATAGTGAGCAAACCTAGCGTGAATCTTAACTTTATTTCAGCACTGAATTGGCCATCATGGTTTTGCTGGGATACCTGTTGGAATGGCGAAGTACAGTGCACATGGCTTAGTGAGTGATCACACAAATGCTTCCCTGTTGCCATTGATGTGTATTCTAAGTTTTGTAGTGCATGTAATTCTCTGGAAATAAGTTGAGCGTTTTGTGTACACCAAACAGTTTTGTTTTGACCTCTCACCTGACTGTGTACAGATATGCAAGGTTGGGGAGTGAGTCCTCGAGGTGCTGGCTACCTGTTCGGCAGTGATGTGGTGTCCCAGTTCAATGCCGCCAATGACATTGATCTGATCTGCCGCGCCATCAACTGGTCATGGAGGGATACAAGTGGCACTTCAATGAAACTGTTTTAACAGTCTGGTCTGCACCAAACTACTGCTACAGGTACATGTGCACATGCAAAGTTGGTGTACACATCTTGGTTCAGTATGCATGCGTTTGTTTGGATGTACAACATAACTTGTGATTAATCTTCAGCCTGAGCTGCTTTTACTGTATCAGCTACATTGGCTGAGGTGCAACTGGGCTTGTGAAAATGAAATATGTAGAAGAGTGTGAGTGAGTGTAATTCATCTCCACTCTGGCCTTCCATCGGCTTCCAGTACTGCAGTATATTAAAAAGACAAAAAAAAAAAATTTTGAAAAAAAAAAAAAAAAAAAAAAAAAGAAAAAATCGTCCGCATCTTCTGTTCTGGATGCTGACTGCGGTTGACAAAATTTGTTCTGAACGATTGCTGAAACGATTTTAAAAGATTTGGCAGTACAAACCAGCAGTTAAGCATAAAATGTGCCTTCCCCGAAAAAAAAGAAAAGAAAACGGATATGGAAAAAAACTCAACACTGGTGGTCTCATACATTTTGAAATATCAAGGTACTCAAGAAAACATCACAAAAACACATGAAATGTGACTTTTGAAGAAAAGAGTTAAAATTTTGTCTCTCACATGAAAATGGGAAAAAAGTGTTTAAATAACGAAAGTGTAGTCTAGTATGAACAATAATGATGAAAATGAATTTTGGTTTCTTTCTTTCTGTGTATGCAGGCTGATACTCCTGCGGACACTCCCTGTATAGACAGGCTGTGGAGTTTTGTGTTTTTTATCCCGCCATTTTGGTTGAAACAAAAGTGTGTTTCAGAAAAAGGTTTTAATCCTTCAACTTTTTTTTTTTTTTTTTACCTTAACGAAAAGGAGAGTTTTATTGGTAGATAAGAGCACAGCTGTTTATATTTCTTGCAGCTATAACACTAGGTAACTGTGATAAAGAAAAGGAGCAAAGTGGAGGATTATGGGAGGTTCCATGTGCAGTTAGGTTGTTCGGGATGAAGGGAACCACTGACTGTAACTGTGTTACGGGGTCAACTTTCAGATGTGGCAATGTTGCTGCGATACTGGAACTAGATGAACACCTTCAGAGAGACTTCACAATATTTTGAGGCAGCTCCACAGGTGAGTATTTCCTGTTCATGAATGTGAATCTGAATTAAGGGGGGGGGGGGGGGGGGGGGGGGGGGGGGGTCATGTGTTTGGCGAGTGATTTCCTGTTGATAAATGTGAATCTGAATTGGAGGGGGTGGGGATGATGTGTTAAACAACATAAACTGTTCAAGTTTTTGTTTTAAGTGGCTTTACCCCCCCCCCCCCCCCTTTTTTTTTTTTTTTTAAATTTTGTACATGAAAATGGTTTCTATTAAAAAATGCAAATTACTCTTGGAATATATTTGCTACTATAGATTGCAATTCTTGTCCACAGAAAACTAAATCCAGAATTTTGAATGGACAATCTTTCTTTTCTTTTTTTTTTTAAAGAACCAAAAAACTAAATGTAAGATTTGGAATGGAATTTTTTTTTTTTTTTTGTAATTTATTTTATTGGTTGCAAACAAGGCTGTATATTTTGAAGTGATTTTTATGCTTTTACACGAAATATTCTTTGTTTTGTGAATTTATAGTTAATGCCAAAAGGGGGAGAAAAAAAGTTTTGTGAAGGTTAACCGATTCATTTTCAGTGGCATCAGGGGCAACATTCTGCAGGAAAATTGAGGTTTAAAGATATTTGTTTATAGTGGCATAGTTATGTATGTTGATGAAGCATTTAAAGTATGTACATTTTGCACATTATATTGATAGGGGTAGTAGGGTTTTTTTTTGTTTTTTTTTATCCCTTTGTTACTAGTTTTAGATTACAAGATTTACATGATTGTCTAAGCATGACTAGTCAGCGTGTTGTCTTTGTGGGGTTGTTTACTTAATTGGTCTAAATAAATATTTTGGAATAAAAGATGCTTGTAGTATACAGCAGTGACAGTTGACCCAAGTTTCGTGTGCTTGTATATATGCCAACAGGAAGCACGGGGGATACCATCCAAGAAGCCGCAGCCTGACTACTTCCTGTAACATTGTGACTGCTGATGCAGAGATTATAGGGAACCTATGGGTGGTGAAAGGAGTGTCAGAACAATTGTAACTAGCAGACCACCATAGGACACATCATAAAGAGGCTCAAACCATGTTTTCTCCTGTATCCATCATCTCGCCTGGACGTGGGAAGAATTGTCAGTGGTACATCCAAGTGTGGTTTCCCACCAGCTGACAGATGCCAGGTGTTCTGTGTGTGCTCTGATCCAGTTTCTGTGAAGATCATTGTTCTCGGATTGATTTCAGAAATAAACTCCATAACTGTTAAGATCTGATCAGTGAATTTCAAAATTTCCATTTCGCCATTGGCACAGTTGAAGGTCTTCAAGCATGCAAACTGTTTGATCTAGAGCTCTGTGAGTGAACAACAGTTACAGTAGAAACAACAACATGGTTTTAACAGAAACAACAACAAAAGGGAGGGGAAACATGGAACCAAGTTTGTGTGTGCTTCCGATATATTTGTATTTGGAGTGCATGTGCCTCTGTGTGTGTGTGTGTGTGTGTTGTTCAGAGGATGGAATGGTGTCTGGTGGCTTGGCATGTATGCTGTTAAGCCAAAATGCAACAGAAAAGAGGCGCTGTGTTTTTTTGTTAAAAGATCATGTACATGTCATAGTTCATTGTTTCACTGTGACCTACATACATCTTGGTTGCTGGTGAAATGTGTGATCTGTAGAAAGACTTAGGAGACCCTTACAGATTTGACAAGTCCCTGGCACAGATCAGCGTTCACCACTGAAAATATTTTGTTTTAAAACCAGTTATTTTTCTTTAACACACTGTGCAGTTTTGCATTGTTTGCTTGACGGATCTGCAGGTCATTTGATAATTATAATGGTCCACTGTAATTACATTTTATTGTGTTAATACAACCAATAACCCTATTTCATTTTGTGTACAGTTTCATGAAAAAAACCCACAAGTGTTTAGACTTGTGCATCCTGAGTTGAACACAGTGTGGCAGCTATGAAGAGACACTGTATAACATGGACTCAAACATGGACTTGTCATGACAACAATCACTTTGTTTTTCCTGGCCAGTTTGGGAACTCACAACCAGCCAAAGACCGAAACATGAAAAGATGTACTATTACAGTAGGGGGAAGTGCAGTTTTGATTTAATTGAGACGGTTGAATGTTCATGACTGATGAATAAATTATTGTATCAAAAGCACTGAAGTGTTGGGTTTGTCTGTTTGCATGTTATTTTTGTCACTTGGCATTAAACATTTGCGCCATTGGGCAAATGAACACCAGGATGGTATTGTCATGTTTTCGTTTTTGCTTTCTCTTGCCTGTCCACTTTCTGGTGTTGCAAAGCGTTCTTTCTTTGGTTCATGCTATCCTCCTCAAAGCAGTACTTGCAGATTAGAGACTGTTGACTCTCAATTTGACTCGTTTCCTTTTTTATGCTTGATACCATCTTTTCTGCTCACTGAAAATCTGGCATCTTCATTGTTATGCCTCTTCAGCCAAATGCTGATGCAAGTATCAAAGAAAGAAGAGTTGCTTTGCATGGCGACACTGATCCTACCTATCTTGCATGCAATTTTTTTTTTTTTTTTTTTAATCTTCACTGAAGATATTAAGACAAGGAAGCCTGAGCAGACTGATCATCTCCCTCATGTCACTTAATAGGGGAAAATGATCAACGTGGGGTCTTAAAAGCTGGCCAATGAGTTTTTGGTGAGGGGGTGTGTGCATTCCATAAATACTTTCTTTTTTTGTGTGTTGATAAATTTGCACAAAGAGAATACAGATGAAATGATGCAAACAGTATATTTCATGTACATGAAAGTAATTTGATCATACTTCACACATTCAAAAGACGCTCTTAGAATGTTTGGTGCTTATGAAAAATACTAATGAACAAATTCAGCATCAGTGTACATGTTGTGTAAGGCTATTGTATTTTCGTTTGATATGTCAAGAGAGAAATCCGAACTTTTTCATGCACTTCCACCAATCCTGTAACAGGCAAAATGCATGTAACACACAAAAGGAGAATCAGTACACATACGTAAATTTTTGTATCAAACGTCCTCTTCAGTTGTTGCAAACAACAGACATTGCTTGCATAAAACTGTATTCCCCTGACAGCAGTCGGCATGAAGCCATCATATTGAGTATGCTTTGAACTCTGTCCCCTAGTCGTATGTGTCAAGCTGGTGAGACTTTTGCCTTGTCCCATATGTTTATCCCGCCAACTGCATCGACACATGTATGAGTGAATTCAGAATACAGCCAATGTTTCCCAGGCCTGACAAGAGTTTAAAGGTCGGGTCTGGCTGGTCTTGGCATCAGACCCTTTCACACAATCTTTCCCTAATCAAGCAGTATTCCTGTGCACTGATGCCATAAACAAAGAGATTTTCTCGAACTCTGGTGCACTTCATTTTAACTGAAATATTTCAGATTTAGCTGTAGAGTGGTACGAACAGAGACCAGGAAGCAATTGCTGATTGAATTATCCAAAAGCAACTTTCACAAACAACATACACATGCACACACAGTGATCTGGTAGGAATAAAAAGGCTCCCTTTCACACTGCTCAAAAGATCCATTCAGTGACAACCCTTTTCCGAATGTTTGTGCTTTTATTTCGGGAAAATACCACAGTTCCTCACATTACTTGCTATCATCTATTCCTGAAGAAGTATGATAGCATTACAGAACTTAAAAAAGAAAAAGAAAAAAAAAAGAGAGGAGAAAAAGTCAAGTCAATGCTGGTTAAATTAACCATGCATGTGTATGTAACTTGCCACTTTTGGATCATACAGACCTGTTTACCATAAAACTGCTACTGGTAAACTTTGAAAAAAAAAAGAATGTATTTTCTTCAAAGAGTGATTCATCAGCATTCTTTGTCACATGTTCATACTCTCTGGCCATTTTTTCCGGATGTTTCAGGACATGTCAAAAAAAGCAAACACAGCCTGACACGATCTTGCATGCTGATGTCAAAAACAGTTATCACTATTTTGTTAAACCTCACGGTATGGTTGCTCTCCTCAAGTATAATTACTGCTCAAGAACTTCATTTCTCTTTTTTTTATTCCAACATATTTTAGTTCATTTTTACTAAACATACAAAACATGGTGAAATCATACAGATATATAGGTCTGATCACAATGTGGTTGCATCTGAAGACCTACTGGGTCTCCTTTAAGAAGAGGTTAGTCCCAGAAGAAAGTTGCAGTCTCGTCAAATATTTCTACAACATTTATGATAATAATCACAATATTTTTTTACATCTGCAAACTTTTTACATACTATTGTCTTATTTGCGAACTCTAAAAACTTCCAAGAACTGATCGAGAGTCGAAGCAAGCATATGATAATACAAAACAAACAATCTCTGTTATTTTGATACTGTTCATTCAGTTGAACTGATAATTTTTTTCATAAACAATTCTGTGAATGTGTCATAATTGTTTAAAGTTATGCTGACTGGGTTGCTCTTTACAAAAATGTACATATCTTTATTCATGAAAGCCTCTTTAGATAGCAAAACAAATGCCATAATAAATGCATACAATGCAGATACTCTTTTTCATCAGCTGCCCCATCTTTTTTCCCTTCTGGTCAATTTCTAAAAGCAAATGTTTATACAAACAGAAAACTAATATTTTGCCGATGCAGCAGTAATCAGATCTTTTTCTCCCCCCCCCCCCCCCTAGAAAAAGTTCTCTGGTAATGAAACTGATAAAGTCTTTCCCTCTCAGAATATACAATGTTAGGCAGTGGCATGAGAAATGAAGAAAAAGGAACTACAACAGGAAGATAAGATCAACAGCCTCCCATTATGGATCAGCACACTACCTACTAGTGTGCACAGATACACATAAACTTGTTAACATCATGCTTTTCTCATACAACCTTACTTCCCATAACAAACCACATTGCTTTGAAATGTACAATATTAACAAGATTCAGATTGGAAAGAAAGTATTCAGATCAGCCTTGCAATTCTCAGTCACAGCTGGAAAAATTATATACAGTAGAACTTAAAAGTACTTGCAGCTATTCCATCATCATCAACCCTGATACGATCCCCTGTGTTCAGATGAACCATAAACATTGTTACATGAAATTCCATCAAGCATGTTGCTTGCATGATACAGGTTATCAGGCAACATCAATAAACTTTCCACTGGCAACAGGACGAAGTGGAATGCACTAAATTCTAGACATCTAACTGGGTAGAACAGTGGAGGCAGTTTCCAAATGCAAATGGAACTTGAATTTCAAAATTTGAAGGATGAACTTCAGAACTCTTAGGAGTGTTTGGAAACAACTTGGTATGACTTACTGGCAGCTCATAAAAATATTAAATGCAAGCAAATGAAAAGTGTGGGTAGTTTCCAGAACAAATGCAAATTAAGCTGAAGTGTAAAAAGAACAGAGAATGGATCTTAGCATAGCCATGATGATTTCTGTAACTGAGATCAATTCCTTAATTTTTTTTTTTTTTAAAGGAAGAAAGGAAAGAAAAATGTGAAAAGCATGAAATCAAATAAACTGTGACTCTAATCAAAACATACCTTCAAAGTAAAACCACTCCCTCTGATGAACTTTTCAGACATTTCGAAAAAATAGTTCTTGCAATTTCCAAAGGCCTACAAGGGATTTAATAAGGTACACATACATGTACAGTTAAGATCTGAACTCTCTGTGCCATTCATTTTAACTAGAATATACTTACCTATGCACAAAGCTTAAAAAAAAAGGGCCACACACTAGGGCAAAAATGCAATATAAATCTCAGAAATGAATCTAAGCATTCCCCAAAACATTTATGTTTTTTCCATACAGACTTTCTAAATAGTCCAGTATTCATAGTTGTTGAAAAATAGATGTTTTATTCAAGCCAGATTTTGATGTGGGCTTCACTATGAAAAAAGAAGTGACTGAAAATTGGATGCTGCTGTAAATGCATAACCAACAACATGAATTTTGAAATAAATTATAGTTCTGATGATTCAGTGTTTCAAGTATGGTGGTTGATACATGTCTGGACATATTCCATCCACCTCCCCACATCTAAAGTGCCTGCATTGATTTTTTCTTTTCACACATGCATCATTTGTCCATTGACAAACATGTCTTTGCAAGCTGAAAAAAAAAATTAACACACGCAGCCAACACAACAACTGCCTTCGTAAGCTATCACTACAAACAAGAACATACCTACATGTGTGGTCATGCACCAATACTCAGCTGGAGTGTGTTCCAGGAGGCTGAGTATGGGCATGTGATGCAATGTGTCACTGATCACAAATTGCAACAATGTCGTTAGGCCGCTGATGAAAATAATATCAATAGCCTTCAACTGCAGCCTGTGGTGCTGGTAATGTGAATGCCTTGCTCCCTCAGCACACAAAACAAAATCTGCATTGATCCAATCCCAAGAAGTAAATCAATGTCCGAGTAGACTTGGTACTTGACATCGAAAAAAACGGCTTGATGCAAGGATGAAAGATGGCTCAACTTTTGAGTTGGGACTAAGACCATGCTTGCTTTCTGCTTGCAACCTGGACAAATAAAATATTACAAACTTCAGTCTTAAACAGTAACAAAGTAGAAGGACATTCCAGAGAGCTCAGACCTTGGCCAAGGTCACGCTGATTTTGGATCTACCCTTGGTCAGTTGAGTGAAAAGAAAAATCTGCTAAGGCAGGTCATATTTTGCGCAGTTTGGGTGAAATTTGTCAAAGTTTACGGTATTACATGGCATGAAAATGTCTTGCATCATAGATGGATATTAATTTGTAAATGTAACTTCATATAACAGTACTCATGCTCAGAGGTAATTTTTTTTAAGAATATTGCTCAGTAAATCACAGATGCATCCTTTGATCTGGATCTACATCACGGATCTGCATCAAATTTTAATGGGTTTGTCCTTGGACAACATTTTATCGTTACACAATGTTTTGTCAACAAATATGTAATAGTCTTGCTAAATGATTCTGGATCAGCTATTAGATCTTGTTTGTCCTTTGCGGGCGAAGATGACCACGACTTCTGCTATCACTGGGTGGTGGAGCATGTACAAACATAACTGGTCAGACCGATCCTCACATTGAACAGACTTGGAGGTGAGCCATGCTGGAAGAAGGTGCTTGTTCCCTTTCTCAAAAACTGATGTTTTTGCTCTTGTTCCTCCACTCACCTCGCAATAAAAGATGTAATAGTCTTGGTGAACAATTCTGGATGAGCTGTTAGATCTAGTACTGTGCCAGGGCTCTGCACCAAAATGCAGTGGATACATCTGTGGTCCACATTCTCTCTTCTTCATACGTTCTTGGCCCACGTTCTATCTTCTGACCAAGTTTGGCTAAAATGGGTTCTGTAGTTTTGGAGTGATGCGTTGATGACAAAACTAACTGACCAATGGACATAGATGACAACATATCCTTCTAATCGTGGTGTAATCATTCTCATAATATCTAAAAACTTATCAGAAAACAGGGATGGGTGGAGGCTGAGGAGAATTCACGAGTGTAACATAAGTAAACGTAAGATTAATGCGCACACTTTTGCATTTTGAGGTCAGAACTTCACACTAACAATATGAATCTCTCGAGCATGTATTCATTTTTAGTGTCCTTAACCAATCTCTGTGTGCTTTTGTGTGTTGTGTGTGTATGTGTGTGTGTGCACATGCACTAACAAGTACTTGCTCAATAGTTAAAATTTGACTTACCTGTGGTGTGTATCCCCGCTGCCTCAAGCGATCTGTCTCCTGTCGCAGAAAGTCGTCATATTCTCTCCCTGCTTTTCGCTCCTCTTCCTCCTCCTGCTCCAAGTTGAGTCGGGCCACTTTCTCTATGTTCTGACGTTCCACCATCTGCAAGTCACAATAAAACCAAGTCCATGAAAGGACTGCCCTCTGCAGGATAGCTGCATGGAAAAGGTGGAGATGGGAGGCTGCAATGGGTATTTGCTGTTTTCCCCAAGTTCCAATGGCTGATCAACTTATCAAGACTGCAGTGAGCGAAGAATTGCAGAGGTTCTCTATACCACACACCTATCCAAAAACCAAAGCTTTGACGATTGTCAAAGACCTCTGGCAACAGGACTGGAACACGCAGATGGATAATGATCTCAATCCATCCCTTATGCAGCTTTTACCATCTGCCCACTGTCCACAAGCGGACAATTTTATGCCAATTACCCACAGGCCACCCCTTTCAGATTTGCTTGTATCTTGTAAATGGTGAAACTCCTTTGTGTGTTTCATGTAATGTACCCACTCACCATAAAAAACACATTCCTATAGAGTGCTGGGGTTTACATGATGTCAGATATTAACACTTTACAGCTGACTCCATGAAAATCTTCAGAGATGTTCCACCTCTCACCTTATGTAAGATTTAAAGAAGAAAGATTCTTCAGCAATTTTGCATGGTTTGGTAAATGTATCTCAATGAGTTGTGAACTTCCATCTGTGCACTGACTGAGGAGATGACAGCCTTGATTGGCCTCTTGCGGTTGGTGGGGCTATAAACATCATCAACTGACTTCTCAAACAATGCGGATCTCTGTTTTCTCTTGTAATCGTTGCCTTCCCATTGACCACTTAATCTTTAGAAGAAATAATACCTGATTATTTCCCCCATTAGTCATGATGTTCATATTACTTTCTTCATGGCAACTCTGACAGCTTTTTCAAACCACCACACCTGTAACCTGGTTTTTTGGTATGAACTTACCCAGTTTTACACTATGCACCTCTATTTCCCAGTCCATTCGGCAACATTGTTTGCCCACCGTTTTTTCTGTCTGCCCCATCTTCTCCTTCCCTGATCTTTCTTTTTGAAGGATGGTCTGGCAAAGCCTATTTGATCTTATCACATGTCCAAACCATTTCTGTTTTTTTTACCTTTTTCTCACTGTGGTCTACCAATCTTCATAGTGCCTTCCACACTGCCTGGTCACAAGCATACATATACAGATGGGCAAGCAAGCAAGCCACTATGTCTCTACCTGTCAATATAGTATTGGAAAGCTAAGGCCATTGGAGTGCTAAATTAGTAAATAGCAAGTGTTATTTCAGCAAAACTGATTTGTTTTTCAAGTTTAAAAAGTTGCTTATCATGAGTTTTGATTGTATATATTAATCAAGAGCTGCACACTTACCCTCAAGCACACTCTACATATTCACACAAGAAGTTCAAAATATCTAATCCTTCACACCATCCCGCCATCAGCACACATGGCAGGATTCCTTGGTCCATAGACTTGTGCATAGTGCTACGTCCCAGCCACGTTGTTTTCTTTTTTGATGCTAACTAATAGTACTATGTTAGACATTGAAGAAAAGAGAAAACACTTGACTGGCTTTTTGAAACAATAATTTTCAAAGAGTGGAACAATTTTCTATTTCAAAACATGGCCAACAGAAATATAAATGACAAGTAAAAAAAAAAAAAAAACTTGTTGAAATTCTATCTTTTTTTTTTTTTTTTTTTTTTTTACAACACCAGACCAGGAGATAACAGGGGAAAAAGCCCATTCAAATCAAACATTCAAAATCATCTAAATCCACTTTGTAATTATTTCAAGCCATTCTTGAGCAAGACAGTTGTGCCACCTCTTTACCTGACCAACATGTTTACAAGAACAAACTCAAACTGCACTTAGTGGAAACCCAGTGCTCACCTTATTTGTTTCAAAGTAGTGGCAGTCCACCAAGCTGACATCAGGACACCAAAATAAGGGGCTACCACTTGCTAGTATGTTGCAAAAGCAAAATATAGAGGTTTTTTTTTCCCCAAGAAAGTATCATGGAAAGTGTAGAGCTACCATTGCTAGTATGTTGTAAAAGCAAAGTTTAGAGGTTTTTTTCCCCAAGAAAGTATTAAGGAAAGTGTAGGGCTACCACTTGCTAGTATGTTGCAAAAGCAAAGTATAGAAGATTTTTTCCCCCAAGACAGTATCATGGAAAGTGTTATGTTTTCCTTTTCTTTTTTTTTATATCTTCCTGTCTGCAAACACTAACAGATGTGGTAGTATGGCACATTCTGCTTGTCTGCCTGCTTATGTGACAAGGTGTGACAAAGATGCTGAGAAAGAAAAACCTGTCAGGCACCAGGCACCAGGCACCGTGGCGAAGTGGTTAGCTTTGTGGACTCCCAGCTAGGAGGTAGTTGGTTCAATTCCAACCAGTCATGTTGGATTTTTTTCTGACCCAACTGGATTCTACCCAGATTTGAATTTACTACGGGCTCAACTGGGAAGACTAGAACCACACAGTCGAGTTTCATCCACTTAATGGATGCATCTCTGAGAGTTTTGCTCAAACTTCCTGACCAACATTGCGGTGACTGTATCTCTCAGGCCTGGTTGACACCAGGATATATTATGAAAGTAAGCATAGAGTACAGCCTGTCATGAAGTCTCAGACCGGAATGGAAATCCATAGCATCATCTTCATCATCCTCATTCTCATTGATCAGCATTAAAAAAAAAACAAAATCTCAAATTCTGTGGCCCTCCTTGCTCCGCTCTCATGTTAACCTCAGTTTCGATGTCCTCTCCACGTCTGTGGCCTCAGTTCTATTCCATCGGGGTCACCGGTATCGGCAAGTCCATCGGGGCTGTCGTTGGACGAACATGGTAGCGCCCTCTGAAGGGAGAGCTCACTCACGCTGGCTCCACAACTAAGCAATTATTTTCGTCAGCTGGGGGCTTAGTAGGTGGTGTCCTGCATATGCTGGATCAAAACAGGCGCCACTGAACACCACCAAAGTGACTCGGCAGCAGTGCAGAATCTCCTCCGGTGGGTTGCCTCTTGACGACTTGATACTGACTGCTCCCTGTGGGATTGCTGGTGCCCGGGCTGTGGCAGGCCAGGTCAGGCTGTGGCTGTGGACAGGGTGTTGGAATGAGTGGTGTGGGTGTAGTGCCACTGAGGTGACACAGAAGATGTGACAGCAAAAAAAAAAACAAACAACAAAACCAAAACCAGGGTGTCTCAGGGACATGCCTGTTAGAAGTTAACCCACACACAAACACACCTCTCCCTCCTAGTCCTCTGCTCACTCACTCCCATTCCCCACACTCACAGATACACAGACACTCTACCTGTTCCTTCAGTTCTGACTTAAAAGCCTCCTGCTCCAGCTGAGCTTTCTCCTGCTCCCGACGGGTCAGCTGGTTAGCGATCTCCAACTCCCGGAGCAACTCCTCACGGCGCTCCAATGACTCCTGTTGTCTCCGCTTTCACCTCTTCCAGCTTGTCTGCGATTTGCTCCTGACGCCCTTCAAGTACCTACCCACCAGACAAATAATTTTCAGCAAAAAATAAATATGACGTTCCACCATAACAGAATGCCACATTTTATGATTATGTGTGTATGTTGTGTGTGTGTGTGTGTGTGTGTTTAACTCTCCTACAAAGTATTTTGAATCCCTTTTCAACAGTATGAATCGTTTCAAAAAATAATCAATGGTAAATTCCCTTACCTTTCCAGCATCTCAAAGCACTTTTAAAGATCACCATAACAACACTCACTCACATTTGCACTCAGACAACAGGCACAATTGGCCTGTATATTCTCCATATTCCCAACATCACCCCTACCCTCCTCCCAACGCATATAAACCCGGCATGCATGCATCTGTCTATGATTTCCATCTATCCCCTCCACCAGGCACATCTCAATGCCAGAGCTTCACACATACAGAAGACTCCTCTCTACATACATTTATTTTGAGAAAACTGTCACAATTTTTGACATATTCAGAGAAAGTTTCCAAAGTTTCATGGCCCTGTGATTAAATCATTGCTTTCTGGATCACAGGGTCCTGGGTTCTAGTCCCTGATTAAGACAGCAGAGGTAGAGATTTTCTCTTCAGAGTTAGAAAACCCCCTTCCAGTCCTTCAGATGAGACTTCAAACTGAGGTCCCATGCATATGAAACTTGTGAATTAATTTCATTCTCGTTTTCCTCATTCTTAACTGTAACAATCAATGCCTTAACCATATGTGGCACGTTCAGTTACCAATAACCTGGATTCTAATTTATGAAAAATTACGGGTGGAGCTGATCATGCCTCCATGGCTATTATTGACAGAGAATGATGGCCCTTTGAAAAACATGGTCCCCACCCCTCCCCTTGTGAGCACAAGATGTCATTATAAATCAAATCATAATTCAATTGTGAATTTAAATCATATATATCAAATCATAATTTAATTGTGAATTTAAATCATAATTCAAGTATGAATAAATCATCATTTAATCGTGAATCATGGGTTTTAATGATAAATTTCCATGTGAAATCACATTCCATCCTTTCTCCACACATATGAAAATACCTGTATACTGGAGTTAAATCGTTAAGACTGAATGTGGCTACCTTAATGAATAAATTCAAAATGGTCACATTGGCAGAGACCTTTCTAATGGTAAATGTTAGAGTTCCAGCCAAGGAATATAGAAGAAAGCATAGCTACATATGGCATAACCAATAAAAACAAAAAAATGTGTATTCTTTCCGAAGTATAGAGTGAATGTTAAACATGAAACGCTTACCTGCAAAATCGAGAATGCATGTTCAGGTCAGTGAACTACAAATTAATTTCCATGACAAGAAAACTCTTATATGGTTGCTTCCCTTTATGACATCCCCAAGCAGTTCCCTGAGCTTGTTGAGCAACTGCTTTTCTCAAAGCTGGGATCACCAACTTAGGCATAGCTCAAAGTGATTGGATCAGGAATTAAAAGCCAGTGCAAAATAGAAAGCAATTGAAGACTAGTAAGACTGCCAAGATCTTACCTCACTATCTAAATGTATGTTAAGAACGGCATTTGTCAGGCAAAACAGAAGGCAGCCGAGAGTATATGTTTGTATACAAAGGAGTATACCTATGAAATGCATATCAATAGGCACATATGAGCGTAAGCAAGTGTGTGTCTGTAGCTTATTTTGGATTATGGTACTGTTTTTTCTTAAATGTGTATGTGTGTGTGCGAGTTTTTTTAAAAAGCAACCGATACTGTACAGTAGAGTGCTTCAAGTTCATCTCTTCAGAGTACAACCACAGTGCTCAACTGTTCTTTCCAAAACCCAGACCTCACCTCATCCATAAGCCGTTGACGAGCCCGCCGCTCTCTCTCCCACTCTCCTTCCCGTTTCTGCCACATGCGAGCAGCCTCATCCCTAAACAAATACAGTAATGTGACGTTTCAGAACACGCAGATGTAAATACAGAGTTAATTCCACAACTTGTTGACCTGTATGAATTATAGATCTTTCCCTCTTCACTGTCTCTCCCTATCCACCTATATACCAAAGTCTCAACATTGACTCAGCTCATTTGTTCAATGGTTAACCAGAAATCAGATGCACTTACTCAAAGTTGAGGCACAAAACCAGAACAGTTGGAAACTGGTATTATCACAGACTAGTTCTATATTACTTAAACTGAAGAGGGGGTATGTGACACTTTGCCAGCCTTCTTTCAATACTATCTTTTATTTAGATAAAAACTGCACCTGAACAGTGCTCACTGACTGAGACACACACAGCCCTGCTCTCAACCACTCAAACAATAACAGAAATAGCTTGTTAGGCCAAGCATGCCACTGACTTGCTGGCTATGAACCCTCATATTTTTCACATCCAGACAGAAGGCTTCCAAACATGGAATACCTTCAAATGGCTATTACTTAAAGCCCAGCAAAATGGGAAGAAAGAGGGAGAGAGACAGAGAGAAAAAAGAAGAAGAAAATGACAGAACAACAGATAGAGATAGAACCAAGACCCCACGCAACCAACCCCAGATGGAAAGCGCTACTCACTGGAACAGCATGTCCATCTCAGCTTCTCGTGCCTTTCCAGCCTCAGTTGGTCTTCAATCACACCTGTCACAAACACAGGGCACCAATGGGGATGTTTTTTAGTCACTACATATGTGCAATATCTGTGTACAGCAACAATATCCCTTGGTCATTTTCTTTTTTCTTAAATGTGGCCCTTCTTATAAAGTTTTTGCAGTTATAATCAATTTAGAATAATTCAGTATGTGTAAGTTAAAAAAAAAAACTATTGAAAAAATGTTTTAGACCTTAAAATGAAAATCAGTCAAGAAAACTAACCTAATTAAACTATTTTCAAAATGTTTTGAACTGTGCTGATTTTGTTGTTCCAAGGATCAATTTTTTGTATGCCGTGAAGCACTTTTATACACACACACACACACACACACACACACACACACACACAAAAGTCACTATCAAAAACCCCAAGAGCTATCAATCTGATTCCCAGTATGCACTGCTGAAATGTCTCCAAGCGCACATAATTCCTTTTGAACTATACCTGCTTCATCCACTGAGCATCTGCTTTTGCCTTCTCTCGACGGGACGTCTGCAAGGAAACCTCCTCCTTCTCTTTTTCAATCATCTCTTCAAGTAAACGCCTATCTAACTCCTGCAACAAAAAGACAATGGCTACACGCGGGATGAGTGATGCCTTGGCAGTTTATAATTGTACATTGAAACAATGATCTGCTGATGATCCTATAAGCACACACATGTATATGCACATAAAAACACATACACACACTTCATGATTTGGTGTCATATACTTTACCATGTCAGACCACTGACATGGTAAGTATACTAGCCAAACAGGGAGTATAATACAAACTCCTCATACATGCATGCACACTCACACACACAAAAAACACACACACAACAAAACACACACACTCTCGCCAACACACACACACACACACACACACACACACACACACACACACACACACCAGATAAACGCAAGTACGACCTGCGCATATAGAAATGTATGCTCACGTACACAAACATAATCCTGTACACTACACACAAAACATTACATCAGCAAAACCTCACACCAACGTCTGCAAGGAAAAATCAGGCCACACTTGCCCAATTCAAATGCACGTCCCTGACCTCATAAACTGATTGCTTTACTCACGAGTTCTTCTTGAATCAGTCTGGATTTGTGCATCATCTGCGTCTTGTGCTGTCGTAGCAATGCACGTCTGGGGAAAAAAAAACATTTTCAAAAGAAAATTGGAGAATGCTTGCTGATACTGGTACTTGGAACTGAGAACACTTTCCTAGCATCACTGAGAACACTTTGTAAGCATAATCCAAACTTTAACTAGAAAGGCACTATAAACTGAAGAGCGTAGACCATCATCAAGGTCAAACAGATCCTGAATCCTGAAACAGATCTGGATCTCTTCCGTGATTCTGCACCAAAATTTAATGGAGTTATCCTCGGGATATATTTGATCTTTTCACCTGATTTCCTAAAATTGGTTCACAAGTTTTTGCATAAATTTGCTAAATAGATCCTGGACCCCCCCCTCTGATCCAGATCCACACCACAGATCCACACTACAGAACCACACTGTATATCCATGCCAGAGGTCTGCACCACAGATCTACACCAAAGATCCACACCATAGACTGACACTACAAATCCACACTACAGATCCACACCACAGATCCGCACCACAGATCCGCACCACAGATCCACACCACAGATCCACACTACATATCTGCACACAGATCTGCACCACAGATCCACACCACAGACCCACATCACAGATCCGCACCACAGATCCACACCACAGATCTGCACCACAGATCCGCACCACAGATCTGCACCACAGATCCACACTACAGAACCACACTGTATATCCACACCACAGATCCACACTACAGATCCCCACACTACAGATCTGCACCGAACTGAAAACTGCTAGGTCCCTGGGCCCACACTCCATCTTTCTTGCAAGTTTCCTCACAATCAGTCTGGTTGTTTTATGCGTCATGTTGCCCACAGACACATTAAAGAAACCCAACCAATAGATGCAGGTGAAAACTTAACTGTCATGATCACCAGTGAACAACTCCATCTTTTTTTTCTTCTGGAAGCTCCAAGTGCGGAGTGAAAGAATAAAGCATCTGATTTCCAGCACAGCCTTTTCACTACACATTTATGTTTAGCAGAATGAAAATTCCCTGCACTATCATGTTAATTCAATGAGCGCTACACAAACTGGGGCACTGTTCTGCTTACAGTATGGGAGTAGCATTTGCGCATCTATGAAATGTGTGTGTATGTGTAAACAGCTATGTATCATACATGATTTGGCTGTTGAATGCATTGCACATGTTAAAGAATGTGTATGTATAAATAGCCTTGTCTTTTGTATGTTTTACACATACCAGGCATTCGGATACATTTGTGCAAAAAGTGTGTGTAAGTGTGCATGCATGCAGTTGAAACAGACAAATATGAAAATTCTTTAAGCAATTATCAAAATATTACACACACATGTACATGTCCTTGCGCAAACACACATGCACACTTAAACACAAATACACAAACCATAACACACACTCATGAAACTGGCATAAACACACACACACACACACACACACACAATGACTTCTTGCACACACACACACACACACACACACACACACACACACACACCCATACACAAACCCTCACCCCAAGTCCAATTTTTTGCGCTGCTCTTCCTTCTGCCTGCGTTCACCCTCCACCCTCTCCATTTCCCATTGCTGCCGCAGCAGCAGGTCATGCTGATGCTTCAGCTCCTGTGCCTGGATCCCACCACACAAACCTCAGTTATCTCCCTTTGGAACACCTCCCAGGGGACACCACTTCCAAATTCCACATGATCATGGTGATGCACCAACACCTCCTGTGTTAATCCCTTAATGTTGCCTATTAACACACTAAGCTTTCCCCTTGAACAGTTGAGTTCCCCCTCAGCTAAGTCCAACCATTTCCATCAAACCACCTCTAGTCAAGCCATGTTGTGTATAGCCCAGCCGACCACAGTAGGCACACCGGGGCTGTGACCAGGGAAGTTTCAAAAGTAGTTTTCATTAGTTCAGAGCCAAGAAAAACAAAAGCTGTCACTTTAGTTTTGTGTCAAAAACTGGAGTATACTGCCCCTCCCCCTTTATCCTCCCCCATTTCCACTCCCCCCCCCCCCCACCCTACTTCCATTTTTTTTAATGCTGTTTTTCACCGCTCAAGATACACTTTACTTCATCCTTCAGCACAAGGTGAAAGACACTTTGTGTTACTGTGAATACTTAACGCCTACAATGCCTACCTTGCACTCATGAGATCAATGTGATAACTCGTTTATTTTTGTTGTCCTGTTTGTTTGGGTCTTGCCTGAAGAAGACCTAAGAAGTCGAAATGCGTTGTGGTTTGTCTTGTGACTCATTTGTCCATGTTTCTCTTGGCGGTTCGCTAACATTTATTTAAAATGTGTTTAGATTTCCACATGCAGTCATCTCACTTTGCATCTAGATCTGTGAATACTTACAATTTGTTCTTTTTCAATTCAGGATCACATACTCAATGAACAGATGGTACAGCCATCATGGCAAAACTGTGATCTACCTCATTAGATGACTGCATCATCCCACATACACTTTCAGCCTCTGACTTGGGAAAACTATATCACTGATGGAAAGCAAGAATGGAAATAATGACAACATAATTTTCTTTTTTTTTCATTTCAGATTTTCTGGTATATGCAACCCAAAATAAGAAAGAAAGAATAGAAAATAATGATGACAATAGTTACCAAAACTTCAGCCTTCCTGCTATGTGTGACCCAAAACAAGAGAAAAAGAATGGAAATAAGGACAACAATTATTCCAAAATTACCCACAATAACCCACAGAAATTCATGTGACCTCAATCCAGCCCCTTTACCTCAGCTTCCCTGCTCTTCAATTCCGTCATCTGCCGCTTCAGATGGTCTCTCAGTTCAAACTCCTCTTGCAGTCTCTCCTCTTCTCTCTGACGCTCCACCTCCAAGGCCGCCAGTCTTTCCTGCTCCATCTGCCTTTCAATCTCCTCTTTTGCCCTGCGCTCCTCTTCCTCTCTCTGGAAATACAGACTGAAGATATAGTTAACAATAATACTTACAACCACAAAAATGTACAATTCTGCAAAGATGGAAACCCCCTCCCCCCCCCCCCCCCCCCCCCCCCCCCCCCCCCCCCCCCCCCCCCCCTCCTGTTCTCTTCAGCTGAAGAGATTTCTTCTTCCAAAAAATAAAGCTGTACAACGCACATTAATTGTTTATTCCCCCGCTTTGTTACATTGTACCGTGTCATGTTGTGTTCTACTACAGTGCACTGAATCAGACTGAAACTACTTGATTTGCAATGAACTGATAGAAAGGGGCCCCATGATAATTGCAATGATACTGATGGATATTTATAAAAACATATTATTCAGAAATCTGCTCCCAGCACTTTAAAGAAAAAAAAAAAAGAGAAAATTATTTCTCTCAACCTTCTCAGCCCCAGAGACCCCTATACCAAAAGGGGTCGGGGTGTGCCCTTGGCAGCTTGCTTTTGCTGTGTATACCTGTCTGTTTTATTTACGGCTATTTGAAAACACGCAAGAGGCAAAAACAAAACGAAACAACCCAGAGGGGTGGTATGTCTGGTAATGCATGAGCAGTGCCTGTCGGCTATTGGCATGTGGTCATGGCTGCTGGCCGTCACGGTCACCATGTTGTGGGCAGGGTGGCAAGTGACACGCTATCCTCACAATCACTTTCCATATTTTCTTCTCCTACATGGCCTAGATCAACATCAGACTCTTCTTCTAGCTTTTCCTTTCCTTTTTTTTTTTTTTTACTTCTTGCAAAATTTAATCCCATTCCTCTCAGAATACTCCAGTATTTCATCTAACTCGGTAGCATTAGCACACAACACCACTGTGGAATTTGGTCAGTTTCATTTCACAGCTCTCCCCTTGCAGTCTTCTTTCTTTTTCAGTGAATTGAAGTGGTGCCAGCATCCAAAAATAGTAGTATCACTTCATTCGACTACAGTGTGGAATACCCACGACTTTTAAAGGCTCTCTGAGCATTATAATGGCATGAGTACATGTTTGTTGGAACAGTGCCAAACACATGCTCCCGCCTACTCCCGTTGTGAAAACTAAGGCACTGTCTGGGAGCTCCTGTCTACTCCCGTTATGAATACAATGGAGTTAGAGGATTGTAATGCATAACATGGAATTTAAGCCATGATGGGAAAGCTTGAAGAGAAAAAAAATAGCTGACCATGTGGCATGATGGAAACACACACACCACAAAGGAATCCCAGGTCTATGATTCAAATCTTGCTTGGGCATTTTTTTTTTTCTATATCCCTTTCCATTTGAGCTTAAGATCGTGGATCCACTTTCTGATCAAGTGGTTGATACCAGGAAGATGTGCTGTCTTTCCACCTCATTTCTTTACGAGCAGTTCAATGGTTGTTGTTGCATTGTCTTGCTGAATGGGTGTTTGATCTGCCCTTTGATCCCGATTCCACAGGCCAGACCAGCACAGAATTGAATGAATCATCCTCTGATCCACACTCCATTCCACCTTTCGGCTAAGTTTGTTCTAAAACAGTTCAGTAGTTTTCACTCAAGCTTGCTGACAGACAACCAACAGACTGATGGACAGGGGTGAAAATACGGCTTCCCTGGTAAAGATTTTAATCAAAGGGGATGACAATGTACTGAATTGACACCATTTCAGTCAAAGTTGAGCAAACTGGTGTAAGGATAGAACAAAAGTGCTCAAAGAGCTGTACACGTCAATGACAGAACAAAGAAGTTCAGTCACTCATGTTCTTTTCATTTTGCTGGAGGCAATATGATGATTTGCAACTGATGACAAATTTTGCGCACTGAACACAACAAAAAAATTGCTCCCTCCCTCACATTTTATTTTAAAGACAACAAGTTCTGAGTGAAAACCCCTTTCTCTATCCCTCCAATTCCTCCCCCGTTTTTTTTTGTTTGTTTGTTTGTTGTTTGTTTTTTTGACTGTGGAGAATGAAAACCTGTTCAGTTTTATTTGATAGAAAACACTGATGTTTGTTCTGCTCTTCAGCTGCACAGCAAGCACCCTGTTACATACTGATTAGGATTTCAAAGTGTCATGTCACATCTGGTTTTACTGTATTGGGTCTGAACTGCATGATCCATTGCTCTGAAATGTACTGTGCTGCAAAGTTTTTTCTCACCAATCGTGCCTCCTCTTGCTGCTGCGACCAATGGCCCACCACGTGATCTCTCAACAGTTCCGACTGGACCTGTGACACATTCATTTCACAAAGTTACATACATTGACAAGTGTGTGTGTGTGTGTGTGTGTGTGTGTGTGTGTGTGTGTGTGTGTGTGTGTGTGTGTGTGTGTGTGTGTGTGTGTGTGTGTGTGTGTGTGTGTGTGTGTGTGTGTGTGAGTATGTGTGTGTGTATATATGTGTGTGTATGTGTGTGTGTATGTGTGTGCATGTTTGTGTGTGTGTGCGTATGTAAGTTCAACCAAAGATAAATGTGACAATAAACTGATTACAGTGCATGCACATGCATGCGTGTGTGTGTGTGTGTGTGTGTGTGTGTGTGTGTGTGTGTGTGTGTGTGTGTGTGTGTGTGTGTGTGTGAGAGAGAGAGAGAGAGAGAGGAGAGAGAGACAGAGACAGAGACAGAGAGAGAAAGACAGAGGGATGGAGAGTGATTAACATATGACAAAAATATACCTATTTCAGAATTCTAAGAAAATGTATGCCATCCTGAAAAAGTTTACGTAATAAACATGAACATGCCAAACATCTGAAAAGAGCTTTTGCACAAACCAGGATAACAAAAAAAGCAAAATCATTAAAACAAACAAAAAAGAAAAGCAGGAAGACACCGAACAATAAAACAAAGCAACACACACATATACATGCTCACAAGTATTACACACACACACACACACACACACACACACACACACACACACATTCAACATACACGTTTGCATGTAAACACATTTTTTTTACCTTTCTAATATCAGGATTATTTTTCTGGAAATGCTCATACAATTTTTCCTCAGCGATCTGAAACAGAAGGGTAAAAAAAAAAAAATCACAGTTTGAAAATGGTGAACAAATACATTGCATCACAAATTCTCTGGCCCTACATGCTCTGTTTTCATTGTGACTTCAGTTTCCATTTCTTCTCCATGTACATGCCGATGGTGAGTTTGTGTGGAAATTGTCAGCATAAGGACGTTCATGGGGACTCTAGCTGGACTGCTGCGGTGGTCCACTCAAGAGGGGGATGCGTACTCAAATGGGTTTCGCTCCAAGAAATCACTGTCACTAGCGTAGAGCTGAGTAGATGATGTCTGTAGTATGCAGGATCAGAACAGGAAGCATGGAATGTTCGTACTGTCCATCAGCAAATGCACTGTCAGGATTTTTCCATCATAGCAATGTTTCCTTAGTCACATGAACACTTTCAACGTTGGATCTTTCGCCTATCACAAGTTCAGTTGCCTCCTGTATTGAGTATTAACTTTACTCTGCCATCTTGTACATGAATAAAGCAACCTCTGACTTGTTCTCAAAACAGCACTATCACAGAGAAAAGTTCACTCTTTCGGGTGCAGAGGAAAAACTCCATACTGTTAAGCAGTCAAACAAATGGCTAGTATCCCCAGGATTGAAAACAGCTGGGGAAATCTTTGAGTCCATGCTGGAAAGTAAATTCTTTTGCAATGACCATGATTTTTTTTTTTTTCTTTTCTTATTTATTTTTCTTTTCTCTTTTTTTTTTTTCATAGCGCTTCATCAAATCTATAAATTTTCACAACCCAAAGTCAGCTTTTACAGATTTTCAAGGCCTTAAAAAGAGCATTCAGTTTCTCCAGCCTTTTCCACACTTTGAATGACTCTATGAACCCTGAAAGATGAACGAATCAAACTACATAACTAAAGAGGCAGTCTAGGTTTACCTGCAGGTCAGGATCTTGCACTGGCAACTAACACCATATCAAGAGAGTCAAACACAGAGGCACATGATACACAACAAGTGAAAAGCCCATCCTTACCTGCTTACGCTTCTCTTCCCTCGCACTTTTAAGATCGTCTGCCTTTTCCTTCAACTCTTCAATGCGCTCGTAGTTTGTTCTGGACATGCCTTTCAGTTCCGCCTGTTGACAGAGCAAGTTCGGTCAGCAGGAAATCCATAAGTTCATGAAGTCTTTCATTTTCTATCCAGTTTCTCTGCATTACCATCCAGGGCACTGGCAGGGACACATGTCAGCCAAAACCTGTTGCTACAAGTCAAGCCTATCATGAACTATGGTCTTCTTGGAGTGGTCACATCTTGAATTCCAGACTTAATTCACACAAGTGACCTTGTTTGCTTTGGTGCATGTGAGAACGACTCTGTCCCTTCACGCTGTACAGTGTAACCACCTATGAACATTAAACTAATAACTACTTATTAACATTAAACTGTTGTATATGTATCAAAATAAGTTATCATGCTTAACTGTTTCAAGTATTTGAAAATACCTAGTAATGCTTTACTGACCACATAAAACATGGGATGTGTTAAATAGTAAAAGATTAAAGAAACAATACTCCTTACACACATCTACACATACACACAATAAAAATTCTCCCTGAAATAAAAGAAAAGCAAACATAAATACACAAATAAAAAAAATCAATCAAAAGACTGAATTAATAAGTAAATTTGGGAGCTACCCACAATGTAGAACAACATGGAAGCATAAATAAATGTGTGAGGAAATGATAGAATACAGAATAAATACATAAAGAAATAATGTACTGATTTTAATCTGGCACATGTAGCTATACACAGAGCAACTGACCAGCTTGATGCTGGCTAACACACAAGTTTCCCATCACGAGAAAAACTCTTGCAGGTACAGATGACACTGACTTTTTTTTTCTTTCTGTTTAGACATACTTAATTCACCTTTGTTAATGTAATGACTGTGTGTCTGGACTGTACAATTTTAATGAATGACCATTGGCACATTCTTCTCATGTAAGTGTTTAAAACTACTAGGCATCTATCCAACTTCTCTTTTAGACAGGATGAGAGAGAAGGCTGATAGGGGTTTTACCAAATGATGGAAGAGTATTTGAACTTCAGTTATGTTGAAAATGTGTTTTCTTATTCAGTAGACATTCACGTAAGAGAAAAACCAAACAGGAAAACAAACAAAAAGTTGTCCCACAATACTTGAGTTAAAGAAGCTGTGTGTTTTTCATTTCTTGGCAGTCACCAAACTGTCGGAGTTTTTTTTCCATGGTGTTGAACTTCTGTGATTGATGGCCCCATATTCTGTACAACCTACACACGGTGCCATGGTGATTTCAGTCTTCTGAGACTGTGTTAGGAGCTGCATCCACTGGTTAACAAAAATATTTGCTGATTTTTTTTTCATCAATCCTATGTGCATGCCTGTAGTTCAAATCAGCTGTAACACAGTTGTTCAGTTAGCAAGGAAACAGATGTGACACACTTGAAGCATCCCCAAGAAGATTATTGCCACAGTGTAAGCATATCAGAAGTTCCAAAGAAGCAGTTGGTAGGCAATATCTCTGGTAAAAACAAATTTTTTTGTCTTTTTGTTTCATCCTCTGTGCCACTTCCGTGCCTCCCCACTCATTCCCTCTCCGTCTACTGCCAAAGCCTGGCATGTCCAGCCACCGCTCCAGCACCGGCGATCCAAAGACAGCAGTCAATTTCAAGTCGTCATGAGGCTACCCAACAGAAGAGATAATTCACTAATTCACTACAGCCAAGTCACTTCAGTGATGTTCAGTGGTGCCTGTTCTGATCCATATTATGCAGGACATAACCTGCTTAGCTCCCATACTGACGACACTAAATTGCTTAGGCACAGAGCCAACGAGAAGAAACTCTCCCTCTACAGGACATCACCATCCATCCAACGATAATCCCCACGAATTTGCCATTACCGGTGACCCCAACAGAACCTCATCAAGAGCAAAGACATGAAGAGGAAACTGAAACAAGAAAGTGGGATATGAGGGCCATAGAATTTGAGACTTTTCTCTTCACTGATCGATGAGAATGAGAATAATGATGATGATACAACAAATTTCCATTCTGGCCTGAGAGACTGCATGACTGCACTTATTTTCATAATCTTTCCAGGCATTAACCAGGCCCAAGAGAAACAGATACCTGCAGTCTGGCCAGGAAATTTGAGCAACACTCTCAAAAAGGCAACCATTAGGTGGATGAAAAAAGGCTGTGTGGTCCCTGTCTTTCAAACTGAGCCCATCGCAAACTCAGCTCTGGGCAGGAGCCAGTCAGGGCAGAAAAATCCCAAAGATAAATAGTTATGATGGGAATCAAACCATGACTTCCCAGACAAGAATCCAGAACATTAACCACTTCACCACTGCAGTTAATGTAAACCAGGATTTCATTTACATACTTCCCCAACCAGTACTGAAAGTTAGGAAACTGATCAACTGACCTGGCCACTTCATGATATCTGTGCATGATTGCAGCCTGCATTTTTTAAATCCATGCTTCAAAGATTATATCTGAACATAAGAAACTTGCAGCTGTTGGGGAACGCTGCCTTGAACCTTCCACTAGGCACCCACAAAACTGTTCAGAATGAGGACTTCATTTCTTTTTCATTTGCTCTGACCAAGAAACACATCCATTCCAATCAGAGTTGTTGATCGTATTCCTCTTCAAGAAAACAAATTGGATAACACTTTTCAACTGAAATGCATCAATGAAAAAAAAAAAAAAAAACAATTAAACAAAAAGCTGAGAACTTGCATTCCTGATCAACTATACATGTACTCATTCATTGATCACACACACACACATGTACACACACATTTATTTACACACACACACACACACACACACACACACACACACACACACACACACACACACACACACACACACACAATACCTCGTACTGTCTGGACTCGTCCATCAGTAAGGACTTCAGTTTTTCCTGGCGCCTCCTCAAGTTCATTGCCTTGATGTCTCTTTCACATGACTGATGGAATGTGTCAATGCTAAACAGACATGGACAGACTGAAATCCCAAGCTGAACTACCCAACTTAATCAATCCACAACATTTTAAAGATCAGTTTCCAAACTGTTTAGTCAATCCTAAACCATTTATTCACAATTCATCAGTAAACCATATCCAATGAGCAATATTCATTTCCTTTACACACACACACGCACACACACGCTCGCATTCACACACGCACACACACACACACACACGCTCGCACACACACGCGCACACACACACACACACACACACACACACACACACACACACACACATACACACATACATACACACGCAGTATTTAGAAACAAAGCCTTCCAGGAGTTTGCACTCTGATGTCAATGTCTGATTTCATATACATCCCAACACCACAAAGATGCTAAATGGTATGTCACAAGAATTGCACCATGAATGCTAAATAGTATGTCACAAGAATAACACCATGGACCCAACCTAATTGCACCATGAATGCTAAATAGTATGTCACAAGAATAACACCATGGACCCAACCTAATTGCACCATGAATGCTAAATAGTATGTCACAAGAATAACACCATGGACCCCAACCTAACTGCACCATGAATGCTAAATAGTATGTCACAAGAATAACACCATGGACCCAACCTCACATCCACTTACATCAATACCCAATACAGACTCTGCATCATATTTCAACAGTGCTTCCAAAAGGCAGTCAGACCAGGTTATGAATCACAGTACATTTCTGTTGATTTCAACACTGAAACTGGTTTATCACTGGGAAACTATCAGGGCACATGGAGACCACAGGCCTTTGTCATGGTTGTCTAGATTCTGAATCTGCCCTTTGAACCGAATTTGCAACAAAATATAGCGGATTCAAGTCTGGGCCACATTCCATCTTTCCACGAGTATTTGCAAGCACTAATTTGGCAGTTTTTCTGTAATCTTGCTGACAAGCTTCTGGATCCACCTGTTGAACCAATTCCATGCTATGGATCCGCATGAACGTTTCATGGGTTTGTCTTTGGCCCATATTCCATCTTTTTACATCGTTTTATTAAAAGATTGGTAATTTTTGTGTAAGATTGTTGACAACAGATGTGGATAAAAGATATATCTTTTGTGGAATTAACCAGCAAACAGTTGTCAACGAATGCATACAGGATATGTTCACATACACATCACTACGTGCAATGTACAAAACTTTATTTACCTGCAGCTGCACACTAATACAAACAATGATCCACAGAGTCAGACAGACACAGAAATACTAGGGCAAGTGCATAAATGGATCCATATTACATTTACCATTTGTTTTTATACGCCTTTCCAGACCCCCATTCTGTCTGCTTTGCTGCCATAACACATTGTTTTTGTGGAAGTAGTCTGATGTTTCTGTCCATTTCTGTCGAAAATCTGATTCGTGGTTGCGTTTGCCGCACAATAGCTCGTTCATACTGGCCTTTTCTGCCAGTCCAGTAGCTTGGCATTGTTGGAAGAGCCATGGCTCAATAAAGTAATCATCTGGAGCAGAAAAATCATTTTGCACTCTGAAAAATTCAAATATAAAGGACACACATTATTTTCAATCATCTGACAGTTTTTGTTTCTGGTTTAACAGAAGCTTTTTTGAAAAATAAGACCAGGATCTAGCTGGAAAAGTGAAACTGTCTTGCATCTGAAGACCAGAATGTTATATGGCATAGCTTTTTCCATTCTTTACACAGAATTTAGCCTGCTGGGAATTGAAGCTTTTCTTACTCATTTCCACATTTCTAAACCATTGTCATCTGACCAATCATGGCTGTAAATCACCCACTCTGTAGAATCTGGAAGAAGACATTAGCATTTTGGTACAGATGTCTGTGGGATACATGGAAAGCCAAGCTTCCATAACTGACTTCATCAAAATCTGATCAAATTAGGTTGATGCAAGACAGCTTCTGTTTCAGCATTGTTTTGCCTGTAATCTGGGAACTTCAGTAATTGCCTCCCACTTCATCTCTTTTTATTGGAGAGCAGCAAATAACAAAGCAGGCAATCTCCAGTGGCTCTTGGATTTCATTGGATCTGTTCCATAGCGATACATTCTGTCCATCAAATGTCAAATCAAAATGATTCAACGCCTAAAAAGTGATATAAGATATTCCTTCAGGATTATCAACAACCCTCAAGAAACCAACAAAGTTTTCAAAAGTCCCAACACATGAAAACAATAAGATTTGAACACATCGATTTTCATGGGCGAGAATTCAAATGTTTACATTATGATGATGATAAGTTACTTTGCTAGTAAATCCACTATATAGCCAATGATGGTCTTATACTTCAAAGGCAAAATCTATGTAGTTTGATTCTGATTTATGAACTTGTAAAGTCAGCTACGTAAAGACATGAAAATGATGACTACCTTCTGTTCCAGGCAGCATGGATTCTCATTCTGTGGACATGCATTTTCTGTCTCTGTGTGTCTGTTTGTGTACATTATGTACATATGCATGATTGAGTGAGTGTGTGCATGTGTGTGCATGTGTGTGTGTGAGTGAGTGTGTGAGAGTGTGTGTGTGTGTGTGTGTGTGTGTGTGTGTGTGTGTGTGTGTGTGTGTGTGTGTGTGTGTGTGTCTTTGCGTGTGTGTGTGTGTAGTGCTGTAGTGTGCATGTGCGCGCGCGCACATGTGTGTGTGTGTGTGTGTGTGTGTGTGTGTGTGTGTGTGCATAAGTGCATGCACATGTGAAGGTGTATATACAAGTACATCCACAAGAAGGAAAAAAATACAGAGAGAGAGAAAATCATGTTAAGTGCGCTCATGATGTATGGAAATCAATTATTTTTTTTTTTTTCATCCCATGAGGACTCCCCAAACCTTTCATCAGGTTTCTACAGGCTCCTCAGTAAAATAGTAACTGAAAGGAAAAAGAAATACAGTTAATATTAAATAATTGTACAACAGGCAATTTTTAAACAAAAATAAATGACAAATAATAAAAATGAAGAAAACAGCAACAACAATAATTAATATACATAAACATAGAATCTGTTAGATTACAATAGCATTTGGTGGATGCATAAGATTAGCTATCTTTAACGCAGATCTGTCTGACCAACACGCTTTACAATATAAACACAATCATAAAGATAATGATAGAAACTCAGAAAAGCAGTTGTTTATTAAAACATTTCACTATTCTCACCACTCTAAGTAGTCTCTGAAGTCCCTCTTCTCTTTTTTAATCATTATCATGCATCATCATATCTGCCATACACTGGTTATATTACAACACTGTAAACTCAGGCAAGATCTATCATTGAACTGTAAGTATACATGAAAGCATATTTCAACAGTCAGATCAATCTAGATGGCAATTTCACTTGTAATGTGGAAAACCTTTTTCTTGGCAAGAAGAGTTCTTCCCCCATTTGGTTGATAACACAGTGTAGGAGATGTTTTCAGAACTGTTAGACTATGGATACTGTCACAGTAAATTGATCAGACGATTGTAATTTGACTAATGATTTTTGCTAATAAAAACTAATTTGCCACTTCTGTTTGCAGCATGGTCACTTATTCATACCACATGGATACTGACATCAGAACAGATTACTGAATTTAAAAGCATGTCTTGCCACAAGGTTTTTGCTCCATTCTTGAATTTTAAATCGTGTGTGTTGTTTGGTAACTTTATCCATGGGAGCATATGTGTAATAAACAGAATTACAATTAATTAAAAATGCAGGTATTATTTTACATACGTGTGTTTGGTCATACTGCATTTGAGTCAGACTTTTACCAAATTTAAAAAAAGGCATTACCAGCACATTGGGCTAATGCCTAGGTCAGACTTCTTCCAAATTGTAGCCATGAGACCTTTTTCTTAGATTTTCTTTCATCTTAGTCCATCAATATATTCATCCATCAGCTTTAGATCATGCACAGTGTGGTCTTGAAACTTGGCAGATGTGGTGGGGGCCGGAATAGCTCAGTTGGCAGAGCACCGGATTCGTGAACCTAAGGTTGCGGGTTCGAATTTCGGTACAGGGGAATTTTCCCTTGCAGTTAACACTGGTTCTGACTCATTCCCCACACTGTCCTTCGAATAAGACTAAAAACCCAGGTTCCGTGTGTGAACGCATGCACAACATCTTGCACACACGTAAAAATCCATCACCAACTTTCGGAAGAGAAGGCCAGTTTGGCCATTGGTATGGATGACACGTTACACATAGCATGCACCTTCCCTGAAGATAGAGTATGGGGGCCTTAATGGCGGGATAAAAAAAAAGTCATACACACTAAAACTCCACTGCCTGCACGTTACACATAGCATGCACCTTCCCTGAAGATTGAGTATGGGGGCCTTAATGGTGGGATAAAAAAGTCATACACACTAAAACTCCACTGCCTGCACGTTACACATAGCATGCACTTTCCCTGAAGATTGAGTATGGGGGCCTTAATGGCGGGATAAAAAAGTCATACATGTATACAAAAACTCCACTACCTGTCTATACAGGCAGTGTCCGCATGACCATCAGCCTGTGTACGCAGAAAGAAAGAAAGACAAAGCAGATGTGGTGTAGCATATAATGGACTAGTCTGCATGCCGTGACAGCTCCTTGATGGAACTGAATCTAACCAAACTGATGTGCTTACCGTCATCAACATACGCATGCTTCACCAGCTCACACACACACACACACACTGACAGAGAGTGAGATGGGGGGGGGGGGGGGGGGGAGAGAGAGAGAGAGAGAGAGCAGTAGGTGCGGTTCTTCAACTTCTTGTCGCTGCTTGTCACAGATTCACAGCGGTTTGTCAAAAATATGGGACAGAAATTGCATCAAACTCAACAAAATTTGTCTTTAAATACCACACACACTATGTGTCTACATTCACGCTGGACCTTACATGAATATCAGTGATTAACTGTCTTGCCAAAGCAGGTCTCTGGAAAAGAAGTCAGGTTTCACTTGCGTTACGCTTTCAACTGGTGCGCATTATTCTCTGCTTGTCGCGAATGTCAACAAAATGGCTGCCTAAACTAAAGCTACCGTGCTATAATTCTGTGCTTCCACATTCTTGTTCTCCTTGACCATGTTCAAAAGAAACTGAGTTGATGAAAGAGAAACTTTCTTTGGATGTGTTATTTACTATTCCGAAGGAACACAAAATTAAAACAGAGTAACGTTGTCCTTAAACCGGCGACTTTCTACTGAATGACTCCCCCAAACATCCTAATTTATGACATTTGGGAAAGGGTACTTCGTTAAAGCATAGAGATATGTATTACATTTCTTTGGTTAAAGATATGTAGTACAGATAGATATGTACTACATATCTATGGTTAAAGTTTACCAAAGGCAGAAGTCTTTCGATCCTGCAGATTTCAACTGTCGGAAGAAAAAAGATTCTGGCAGCTGAGAGAGCAGGTGTCATTACCTGAATCCGTCCCGGCCTCTCAGAGTGTGAGAAGTTCAGGGTTTAACCATTGGTGTGTGTGTGTGTGGGGGGGGGGGGGGGGGGGGGGGGGGGGGGGGGTCTTTTCCGACGATCTGCTGTCAAGCTCTCCCTTGAGTTACTTCCTATTGACTTACTCAAACACGTCAAATGCCACCCCCCCCCCCCCCCCCCCCCCACACACACACACACACACACACTCCCTTCCTCACAGAGTCGGAGGGAGAGACGAGGATGGGAACATAGCAAGCATCTCAGATCAGCAACAATATAAAATGGAAGCTACAAGAAGTGAAATGAAGAACTATAAGTACATCCCACGATATCAATATGAAAGGGGAACATGAATAACAATCAATAACAAGTTGTTTGTAAGGAGAACCTAGGGGCCATGGAGGCCATTTAGGGGCTGACCAGAACATCCACTTTATAGATATTTGTGAAGCCCTGGGGACCGAGGAGGCCATAACAAAAATTATGTATGCTGATCATGAAATTCCACTTTATTCAAGTGGGACATAACGACTAAAAGACAGACAGAGAGACAGAGACAGGCAGTCAGAAAGACAGGACAGACAGACAGACAGAGAGGGAGAGAGCGTGAGAGCTGGAGGAGTAGGGAAAGATGGAGAAGGGACGGGAGGGGGGGGGGGGGGGGCTGGGATTTAGCCATGTTTTGTTTCATTAATTTGTGACGTTTTCTCTTAGACTTTCCCCAACACCAACCGTGTCGTTTCCAAAATAAATATAGCACGTTAGTCTGATATTTCATGTTCAAAGTTTACACAAAAAGATGATAAAAACGGTTATGCTGCCATCAAGGGTACAACATATCAGTCTGCACAGTCTGTTTCCCTTGAAATAACGTAGTCACATATCATTAAGTCTACTGAACCCCATCCCTCCCCATTGCATAGGTGAGCTACTTAAAAATGGACAGAGAGAGAGAGAGAGAGGGGTTAAAGAAAGAGAGAGAGGGGGGTACAAGGATGAGGGGGTGGGGGTGGGGAGAGAGGAAGCAGAGGCAGCAATCACCAGTCTCTTTAAAAGCCTAGAAGGATATAAGTCAGGGGGTTAAAACGAAGGTGATTCCAGTACAAAGGGAAATTATACATAGTCAGGAAATAATATTGTTTCCAATACACGCCCTTAAGGCAAGTTAACAAGAAAAATTGCACAATCAGAAAATGATATTGCTTCCTATAATCGAATTTAAGGCACACAAAAAGCAATGTACAAAACGTTATTTATTCGGACAATCAAGATTTTTACAATATTTAACAATTTCATGAATAACTGGACGGTGAGAGAAGAATGGAGAAATGGAAAACGGGAAGGAAAGATAAGAAAAAGTAGACGAAAGCAACATGAGAGAGACAGAGAGAGAGAGAGAGAGAGAGAGGGGGGGGGGGGGGGGGGAGGGTCTTGTGTGTGGGCTGTTCTCTTCCATCTTATAACTTGATAAAACGGACATTCATCCGGATTACAGGACAGACATTCAATGATTTATTTGAAACTTAAATCTTGACAGAACAGAGGAAACGCCATTTTTTTTTAAAAGTATAATTGGTCTTTTTTAAAACAGCACCATCTGCTAGTGCATTAAAAAAAAAATCTCCTGGACAGTTCTGCTAATTTTTTTTAGTACTATATATATCCCTCATATTGCCCTGAGATGGACACCACCGGGGAAGAGGAAGCGAGGCAGACCATTCGGCACCTGGAGGAAGACAGTGGAGGAGGAGATGAGAGAGGCAGGCAAACGCCTGGAATGAACTGAGCTGGCTTGCCCAGGACGAGAGGGCTGGAGGGAGCTTATTGGCGCCTTATGTTCCAGGACGCGGGATGAAGAGGATTAAGTAAGTAAGTAATATATAGGCCTACTTTTTGTTTACCTCATGGATTAACTGACAATCAATTAGAATGTGTCATGCAGTTTCCAAACGTGTTAAAGAGCTCTTAAAGATGGTACATATGTAAGCCAAGGAGCTCGGGCTTGAGTCCCGATGCTACTACCACCGCTACCAGTAGGCTACTATACATCTCCCTTTCACCCTCCCTCCCCCCCCCCCCCCCACACACACACACACACACACACCCTTCCCCTAGTCTCTGTATTGAATTTATATAGGACAGCGATTGCCAAATTAGATGGGAGTCTCGTTAGCTTTTGTTCACTTAGGTTATTATTGTAACTGGTATTGATATTTTCACGTTCTCTTTTGCTTTCCTCCTTCCGGGAGTTGCAATCTTGCTGTGGTCGAAGGGCTTGTGAGGTCCAGTGATCCCTTAAGCTCTGCTGGCAGGGGCATCAATACTTGTCTTCGATGATAGGCTAGTTTTTTTTTTTTACATGCTTGCTTCAAAATTCTCTCGAAATCTGCACAGTTTTCCACGTTGAGATTTACAGGCGGCGTTGCTCTTCCTATCTACAAAGCTTTGCTGTTTAGCCCTGTTGCCCTTACTACCCCTCTTCAGGCAGTTGCTGCGAGAGTCACTCTCCATAAACCCATTACAGCTTGCTCGTTATATCTACCACCACCTGTCTCGGTTTGTCGTCAGGACCTTGTCAGTCTGATTGAACAACTTCCTCGCTCCTGTTTGCTCTTAGGTGACGTTAATGGCCATAATCCTCTTTCGGGTATGTGAACTCTTCATCCAGAGGTCTGTTTCTTAAGGATCTCTTTTCAGAGCTGGGCTTGTTATTTGAATATGAGGGGTCTCCAGCTTACGCTCATTCTTCTACAGGTACACTCTCATGTTTAGATTTGTCAGAATGTGAACCCTCGCTTGTCCTGAACTATGAGTGGTCTGTACATGACGATCTGCATGGAAGTGACCATCTTCCCGTTATGTCAAAATCCTTAACAGCTGAAATCGTTTCTGTTCCGGAACGCCTTGATTATAAAATGGCGAATTATAAACTTTTGGATGCAAATATTTCAAAGGAGCTCCAGGAAACTGACGTTCTTCAAAGTCAGAGACCCAGCAGAACCTTTAACTGATACTTTGATCAAGTCTGCATATTGGTTTGATTCTGACAGCCAACTAATCTCATGAGAACGCAAACAGGCTTAAACTCCAACTGCTTAAAAACACCTTGGGTTGATTCTGATTGCCAGCAGCTGTTCTCAATAGAACAGAAACGGGCTCTGCGTCGGGTATTCCAAAAACCTTCAGGTCCCAACGCTCGAGCCCATCAGAACTCCGAGCTAAAGCGAGACAAAGCTTTAAAGTAGGTAAACGTCTGTCTTGGAGAAACTTTTGCTCCAAGCTGACATCTAAAACATCCAAGAAGAAAGTCTGAAACATCATCAAGGAAATCAAAGGGAAGAACACTAACCCAACAATTCATCATCTGATACTTGCTGATGCTCTGATAACTGACAAACAAGCTGTTGCCAATCTGTTGGCCTCCACCATTCAATAGAACTCATTATTCTCAAGTAACTCTGCATCCGTTTGAAATAAAATAAATAACTCAGAGAAGCTTCCTCATACAACTTCATTTCAGACGATTCTGAAGTGTACAACATACCATTGTCAATTGCTGAACAGAAATCAGCTAAGCAAACCTGCAACGATTCTGCTCCTGGCATCGATGATATTCATTATCAGCTTTTGAAACATCTCCCAGAGAGCTGTCTTCTGACCCTTCTAAAAGTCTACAACTACATCTGGACCTCAGGATATTTTCCACCATTCTGGTGGAAAGCCCGGATCATTCCGAATACCAAGCCTGGAAAAGCCCTTACCAACCCTTCAAACGATCATCCAATGGCTATGACAAGCTGTCTCAGAAAACTCTTGGAAAAGATGGTCAACTCCCGTCTGATATGGAAGCTGAAAACCGATGGCGTTCTAGCCAGTGAACAGTGCGGGTTCCGGAAGTACCATTCGGCAGTTGATCATTTAGTCCGGCTTGAAACCACTATCCGCGATGCCTTTATTAATAAACAGCATGTGGCTGCTATGTTTTTTTTTTATCTGAAAAAAGAAAACGTATAGTACCATTTGGAAATCTGGATTTCTTATCGATCTCCATAAACTTGACTCTCATGGGTCATCTGCCTTTATTCATTCAAAACTTTCTGGCCGATCGGCAGATCCAAGTCCGTATTGGCACCATGCTGTCTGACATCCATGGGCAGGAGCTGGGTATACCTCAAGGAAATATTCTTTCTCCTGTTCTTTTCAGTATCAAAACTAATGACATTGTCAATTCAGCAAACAAGGGTTACGAGTCCTTTCTGTTTGTTGATGACTTCGTGCTCTACGCAGTTGGAGTCTCTTATGCCATCGTACTCCAACTTTGTGTGGATAAGATTGGACAGTGGGCGACGAAAACGGGTTTTACTTTATCAAGCACCAAAACACAGTGTATCCATTACAAAATTTTCGTCAGTTCTTGGCCGATCCTGAAATTCGTCTGGACAAATCCACCATTCCAGCTGTGAAAGAAGCCGAATTTCTGGGTGGTATTTTATCTAAAAAAAAAAACCCTGAGCTTTAAAAATCACACCTAACACTTAAAAAACTGCATATCAGAAAGCACTAAACATTCTGAGAGCTGTGGCACCCACCGATTGGGACACTGATAAGAAAACGCTTCTCCATCTCTACAGAGTTCTGATCCATTCCAAACTGAACTACAGGTATGTAGTTTATGGCTCGGCTAGACCTTCCTACCTGAAGGGTTTTGACTCTGATTGCGAGCATTCCGCACCACCCTTGTTTATCGCCTGTATGCCGAGGTAGAAGAACCACCCTCTTGAACAGTCGAAAAACTTACCTTGAACCACTGTATCAATCTGTCTTCTGAACACCAAAACCCTGCATATGACTGTGTTTTTGACCTTAAGTTTTAAAAGAAATTCGATGACCACCCCGTTCCATCCCAACCTTGGGAATTTGTATTCTTCCCCGTTTTGAACAATGCAGATATAGACCATAGAGTTGTGTGTCATTTATCCAAGTTTCCTGACGACCCACCATGGGCCTTCTTTACTCCAGAGATCTTGTTTGATTTTAGCCTTGTACCGTAAAGATTACACCAGCTCCTTGGCATACAACGTCGAACTGTGTTCGAAGTTTCCACCCTCTTGATCTGCTTTGATTTAGTCTTGTACCATAAAGATTCCACTAGCTTCTTGGCATACAACGTCGGACTGTGTTCGAAGTTTGCACCCTTCAGAAACATTTTCGCCGATGGTTTCAAGTCTGAGGAGGGGGGTGCCTCTGCAGTGTATTGTGCAACAGGTCCTTCTCTGAGATGTTCTAAATATATCCCCACTGACAGCACCATTTACACTGCTGAGTTGACAGCCTTGGTCCTAGCTCTTGAAAAGGTTTAATTCTAAATCAAAACATAACGATTTCCTCATTTTCTCGGACTCCCTTTCTGCTTTGAAGGCCATTGCCGGCCGGAACCTCAAGCACTTTCAACTGCTGAAATTATTCGAACTGTACATGGTTTTTGCTTTGCTTCCAAACCATGTGGACATTCAAGACAACGAGTTAGTTGATCAACTCGCCAAGAGAGCCACAAAGAAAGAGTTGAACAGTTTGTTTATCCCTCACTCTGATCTGAAACCCAAAGCCCCAGGCTTACGTCAAATATCTGCAGCAAGTGGAATATGGAACTTGCAAATGGATAACAAACTGTCTAAAATTCTTCCAGTTCTGAGAGAGTTTTCGTCGTTTTCCCGAGGCAGCCGTAAAGAAGAGACAGTCTTGTGCCGTTTGCATACAGGCCACATCTTTTGATAGGTGAGGCTCCGTGGTGCGTTCCATATCATGTACCACCCACAGTGAACCTTTTCTTTTAGAGTGTTGGGACTTGCATGATATAAGACATAAGCGTTTTCCAGCAGGCTCCATGAAAACCTTGTTCAGAGATGTCCCACCTGATGTGATCTTTGAATTCCTCAAAGAGATTAACATTTTTTTTTGGGGGGGGGGGGGGGGGGATAATCTTATCTAAGATTTTATGGAGGCAAGATTTTTAACAAAATTTCCGGTTGTGATGTATTTTTTCATTAAAAAAAGAATTTTTTTTACAATGACTTGTGAATTGGCTTGAATGCGGTGACAACCCTGACATTGCCCTATGCGGCCGGCTAGGCCATAAGCAACATGATCATTACCATTTTACTTTCCGCTGGCAAACAACAGTTGCCAAGGACCAGGAAAGACAAATCCAACTTTCAGTCCGCATTACCTCCCATATTTAGTCACGTGCCAGATCCAGACGCTTTCCAACATGTCGGCGATCAAGACACTAAATCCCAAAGCAGAAGTTGCAAGGGCTACACAAGCCTTAGCGGTCAATATAGCTGCTGCTAAAGGCCTCCAGGATGTCCTACGATCGAACCTTGGTCCCAAAGGCACCATGAAAATGTAAGTAGAAAGTTGATTGAAACCGGTGTGTAAACCACGTGCGAACATTCTGGAAACATGTCTGGTCGGATTTATGCCTTGAACAGTTAGTCTTAGAAGTGAGTCACTCACTTACGAATTAAGAATTTGACCTCTCCCTGCAAGGCAATGTTCAGGCATGTTTCAGAAATTCTCTTGACCATGTGGACATTATTGATTTCCAGTTGAACAAGATTTTTCTTCTCCCATGCCATACTTAAGACTCGTGTCCACCCCCCCCCCCCCAAAAAAAAAGAGGTTGATTGATGATTGATTAATTTAATCAATGATTTTTATTCACATGGGTAATAAGAATATCAAGAGGCTTTTTTTGTTTATTTTATTTTATGTTTTTTTCATAGATGATGACGATCATGATGGTGATGATGATATAATTTATAATCTTTATTTGCAAGGGTAACAGATTTAAGCAAACACATGCCTTTTTTCATCCAGCCCTTACTCCAGTAAGGGACTAACTAAGCAAGCATGACTCATGACTAAGACTTATAATGAAACTTTTAACAAACAATGAAACATACATATTTTCAGAAATGCTTAAAGATGTGGATGTGACCACATTACGATACTGAATAAAAATGAAATTTAAATGAAAAAAAAAAAAGAGAAGGGACACACACACACACACACACACACACACACACACACACACACACACACACACACACACACACACAGAGGAGCGAAAAGAGTGCAGGGAAAGGCAATAGAGGGAGAACAAGGCTAGAGTGGGTGCGGGATAGAGCATGTTTAAAACAAGCTGACAATGAATCAAAACACACACACACACACACACAAAACCCAAGGAGAAGTAAGAGAATTGATTTTGAAGCACCAGAGAAAAAAAAAAAGAAGCACAAATGGAAGGGAAAAAAATGCATAATGATAGCCCAGTCGCCATGGGTAGGGGGAGGGGGGAGAATGTCATATAATAGATAATAAATCAAGTCATTCCAGGAGGACTGTGAAAGAGAGAGAGAGAGAGAGAGAGTCGCATAAGAATGCAAGCATAATGACATAATTGCAAGAGGGCAGGAGGTAGTAGCACACACACACACACACACACACACACACACATGCACATGCACACACACACGCACATGAACACACACATACACACACACACACACACACACATACTCACATAAGACATACTTAGTAACTTACTAAACAGAATAACATACAGTGCATTTCAAGTACAAGACACATTCCAGATAGTCAGGTTCATACATAAGGCAAAGAGGATGGCGGTGGTTGGTGGTGGATTTATGATGGACTGTGCAAGTACTGGCACATATGATGGTTGAAATAATGGTGTTTGAAGGTTGATATGCATTAGTGTTGTTTGGTTGATTCAGGGAGCGAGGTCCATTGGCAGGAACCAGAATATGTTAAACTGGATATGAATAAGTCAATTTTAGGAACAGGGACATGAAGTGTGGGTAGAGTCCTTGAGGAATTGATTGAGAATATGTGAACTAATGTTGAGGGGTGCCTTCCTGTAATGGTTCAACATTCTTGCAGAATTTGAACGAGAAGACATATGACTTACTTGCTCGTACTTTGTTAAAACCGGTGTCCGGAGTTCAATCATGGGGGCCCGTCCTCTTCTGCGCATGTCCGCAGTTAGCACTATTTCTTTAAACCGAAATACTATAGAAAATAATGTGAACGAAACATTACATCCCTCCCTGGGGTGAATAGATAAAAACTTAGAATTTTTTTTTTTTTTTTTGTCGCGACCGGCTTTTTACAATCGCGATAAAAATGGATCAAAATACAACCCCCTGATGGACAATATATAGTTCGATCAAAAATTTCGAAAGATGTACATCAGCGGATATAGTCTTTAAACTTGGATGGCGGCTGTTTTGTTCTTCGAGATCTTCGGGCAGGACCAGAAGCAGGAGACCCTTCAGATCCATGTGGCAAGGCCTGGGCAGCGGGTGGAGGCTTCCTGGCAACAGGGACATCACCAGGCAGCATCAGCTGGGGCGTATCTGGAACAGTCCTTGGGGCATGGACTGCAGCAGGTGGCACTGTCCCTGGGGTATGGACAGCAGGAGTAGCAGCAGCTAATGGAGTCTTGAAGCTTGGTTCTGCGTCAAGCTTGTCTCTGGGGACTGGCGTTCCTGAGCTTCTGGATGCAGGCGTCGTCATCACTTCTGGAATCTTTTTAAAGTGGGACGAGTTGCGGGTGATGGAGCGCCTGGCGTTGGAGGCTGTCACCATTGAACCTTGACGAGCTGTAACAGTCATGGGCTCAGGAGAAAATGGAGTAGTGAGCTTGTTCTCCTTTGGCTGCCTTACCAGAACATTGTCTCCAAGCTTGATGTCAGGATAGGATGAATTGCGAGATTCATCTGCTGCTGCTTTCATTTTCGTTCCCTTCTCTGTCTTTCAGCCTTATTTTGAGGTCTTGATGGTCTTGTAGACCAGAGGCTGAGGTTTCGGGAAGGCGTGTGCGAATCTTTCTCTGAAGAGAGCTTCAGCTGGAGACACTCCCGTTGTTGAGTGGGGTGTTGCTCGATAGTTGCGTAGAAATGAGTACAGTTCTTGCTTCCACGCTTTTTTTTTCCATGTGTGCTGTTTGTATGGCTTTTTTGAGTGTAGCCATCATTCGCTCTGCTCCGCCGTTGGCTTGAGGCCACAGGGTGTGATCTTCCGATGGTGAAATCCAGAATATGAGGCAAAATTTCTGAAATCCTGAGAGTTGAAGGGTGGGCCGTTGTCTGTCTTTACAACTTCGGGAACACCATGCCGAGCAAAAATGGCATCTAGCTTAGGGATGGTAGATTTGGCGCTGGTTGTAGACATGATTTCTACCTCTGGGTACCGGGAATAGTCATCCACAACAACAAGCAGATAGTCACCCGAAGGGAATGGTCCACAGAAATCAACGCTGACTTCTTTCCATGGGGAACTGGGTAGTGGGGACATGTGGAGGGGTTCTGTGTGATTTGAGGGAGTGGTTGCGGCACAGGGCAAGCATGACTTGATTTTCGCATCAACGAATTTGTCCATCTGTGTGGAACCAGATCTTCTCCCGCAGCAAACTCTTGGTTTTCACTAAGCCTTGATGTCCCTCATGTGCTATGTTGACTACTCTGTGTTGAAGAGCTTGGGGAATCACAATCTTATTGCCTCGCAATATGATTTCAGAGTTGTCACACAAAGAAAGTTCATCTCTTACAGTCTTGAAGATGAGAAAAGCAGTGATGTCTACAGAAGAGTCTTTTGGCGTTTGCCACTGGTTGGTTTGCAGTGCTGTTTTCACTGCTCGAAGAGTAGGGTCAGCTGCTGACATTTTGGAAATCTCCTCACTGGTCATGGCTTTCGGAGTTGAATGCTCAGTGATGAAATTGATGTACTCCTCTGCAACTTTGGTTTCATGGGCTGTCTTGGTATTGGCTGAGGTCACTGGATGACGGCTCAAGAAATCTGCTGGATTTTCATCTCCTGGTTTGTACTTCAGGACAAAACTGTATGACTGAAGTCGGATGTTCCATCTCTCGATCCGCGCGTTGGTGTGAGATGTTGGCCGGTTGAAGATTCCTTCTAACGGCTTGTGATCAGAGATGACTGTGAACGTCTGGCCGAAAAGGTAGAGGTGAAAGTGTTCACACAAGCCCAAACTACCGCTAAAGCCTCTCTCTCTGTCTGGGAATAGCGCGTCTCTACATCAGTGAGTGTGCACGGCTTGCATAGGCTATGACCTTCCTCTGACCTCTCTTGTCCTCTTTGCACCAGGATGGCACCTAGACCAACAGGACTAGCATCAACAATGATCTCTGTTTTGGACTTGTCATCAAAGTATGCCATTGTCTGTGGGTTGGTGACTTGATCCTTCAGCTTGTTGAAGGCATCTTCTTGGTCCTTTGTCCATTTCCATTCAGTCCCTTTTCGCGTCAGATCTCTCAGCGGTTTTGTCACGTCTGCGTACTGGAGAATGAATCGGGAAATGTAGTTTGTCATGCCAAGAAAACTGCGAACTTCCTTCGGAGTTGTTGGCCTCGGCATCTTCTTGATGGCATCAATCTTCTTCGCATCTGGAGACATGCCGTCCTTGCCGAAGATGAAGCCGTAGAACTCGATGGTCTCTTTGTTGAACTCACATTTTCCCTTGTTCAAAGTCAACCCTTTCTCTCTCATGCGATCCAGGACTCGTATGAGTGTTCTGTCATGCTCTTTCTGGTCACGTCCGTGAATCAAGATGTCATCGCTTGTGTTCAGTGCATCTGGAATGTCACTGAGAGTTTCTGCAATCATGTTTTGGAATATCTCTGCTGCGCTGGTAACACCAAAGTTGAGACGTTTGTAGCGACGTAAACCAGCATGAGTAGTGAACGTTGTGATGTTTCTGGAATCTTCATCAAGTTCCAGCTGATGATATCCCGAGTTCAGATCAAGCTTGCTGAATACTTTTGCCTGGTTCAGCTGCATCAGGATGTCGTCGACTGTTGGCATGATGTGTCTTGTTCTCTTGATGGCTTGATTTGGGAGTCTCATGTCCACACATATCCGTATTTCGTCTGGATTTTCGGCTTGGGTGCAGCAACGATGGGTGATACCCATGGTGTTGGTCCGTCAACCTTCTCTATGATATCCAGATCTTCAAGGCGTTTCAGTTCCTGTTCCACCTTCTTCCTCAGATGGAATGGAATACGTCTGTGTGGCTGGCAGACAGGTTTGACTTCAGGGTCAATGTGTAGTTTCACCTTCATGTCCTTCATCTTGCCAATCCCTTCAAAGAGATCAGGATAGGAGTCAGGGATATGATGTTGACAACTGTAGGCAAACTGGATCAACCCCAGGTTTTGTGCAGTCGATGAGCTCAATAGGTTACCCCCTGAGTGTGACCTAACTACAAAGAAAGTCTCTTTCTTCACTTGAGTCTTATGCTCGACCGTAGCTGTAGCTCTACCAGCTATGACCAAGGGTGTAGTCGAACCATATGCGTAAATCTTCGCTTGTGTAGGTTCTGGCTGTAAAGAAAGCTTTTGGGCTGTCTCCCCGTCAATGATATTGACTGATGCGCCTGTATCAATGAAAAATTTTACTGTCTTCTTGTTGACTGTCAGGTCTACAGTAGGAGTCTTTCCAACTCCAAAACAGTACTCATCATCACTCTCTTGTGCTGCATCTGGGCATGGCGTTTTCACCGCTATCTTGCGTCACTCGACGAACTCTTCGGCCTTGGGGCTCTCTCTGTTTTGGGCTTCTCTGCCTTGGTTGGATCTGCATACTGCAGCATAATGTCCTAGTTTCCCGCATGCTCTGCATCTCCTGTCTTTAGCAGGACAATCTCTTTTAGCATGTCTTTCTTTGCTGCCGCACCATCCACAGGGTTTCTTGTTGGTTCCCCTAGCTTTTTGTCCTTGAGTCTTGACATTCGTGCCTCTCTTCATGAAGTTTGCAGTCTCTGCTGTCTCCATTTCTTTGGCTTGAACATCAGCTAACTCTAACGAGCGTGCTAGTTTGAGTAGGGCTTCCAAGTTCATATCTTCTTGAAGCGCTCTGCGTCTCAGCCTGTTGGAGGTACAACCTTGCAGAATTTGGGCTTTTGATCTCTGTCTAAGTCTGCAAATTCACATGTGGACCCCAGTTGTCTAAGTCTTGTGCAAAAACTATCAACTGACTCGTCTGCAGCTTGTTTTTCTTGACGAAACTTGAAAGTTTCAAAGTCCACACTTTTCTTAGGTTCTAAGTAGTCAGACAGAGACTTTTTGAGTGCCTTATACCCATCTTCAGAGTCATCTCCCTTTTGTTCATCAGTAAAAGTCTGCACTATGTCAAACACCTCATCACCAGACACATGCAAAAGTAAGGCCTTCTTCCTAGCTGGATTGTCAAGTCCCATTGCCGTAACCATGATTTCAAACCTAGCAATGTACTTTCGCCAACGAGTACCAGGATTCTGTTCTTCACCATGAATTCTAAACTTCTCAAAGTTCGGAATAGCAGCCATTTTCACAAGAATTGAGAAAATGAGAATGATTTTCACCGACCTTAATTTCGACGTGTGTGGTGTTTGCGTAGTCTTACTGTTGTAGAGGCGTCGTCTGCTTTACTGCGCATGATGAAAGCTGTGCAAACTGGACTAAATCCGGCCACTGGCACACAAAGGAATCAGTTCTGGAACGTATGCATATATCCTAGCCTAGTTTAACATTTAAGACCTGGCCATTTGACACCCGTTTAGCGTGCGTCAAAGTGATGCCACGTCGCTGGAAACAGCTAAACTAAGATAACGCACAACGTATGACTGACGTCGACTGTGGTAGCCTAACGTGGATGAGTTTTCTCTTCACCGTGTTGGTCCGGATCCTCGTCGCCAATGTAATGGTTAAACATTCTTGCAGAATTTGAACGAGAAGACATATGACTTAGTTTTATGACTTTTTATTCTTTTGGTCGGCGCGATACAATCTCGAGCTTCTTGCTCGTACTTTGTTAAAACCGGTGTCCGGAGTTCAATCATGGGGGCCCGTCCTCTTCTGCGCATGTCCGCAGTTAGCACTATTTCTTTAAACCGAAATAATATATAGAAAATAATGTGAACGAAACATTACACTTCCCAGACACAATCCTGTGCATTATGATCCCTTTTGTTGTATTTGTAATCTCAGACTGAAGGGAGAACTTGAATCTTTTTATAGTCGAGTCCAGAAGACTACTGCTTTTTAGGAGCCTGACTAATTTGAGTGCTTGCTTGTGTAGGCTTAGCAATGGTTTGAGGATGTTAGTGCTAGCAGAGTCCCATAAAGTAGATCCATAGTCTATGTATGATTGACTGTGAGACTGTAAAAAGAGCTTGCGTGAATGCAGGTTGAGGAAGTGTTTGATTTTGGAGAGTTGATAAACTTTCTGTGAAACTTTGTTGCACAGTGAGGTTATGTGAGCTTGCCAACTAATATTTTTATCAATTGTTATTCCTAACACTTTCTGAACTTACAGCTCTGGTTCTGACATTGAAGATAAGCTCTCGGTCAGCAAAGGACTTTCTGGTTTTGTCGGATTCGCTGTCAGCTTTGGAGGCCATAGCTGGTTGCAACCTCCAGCATCCAGAACTTTAACACTTTTAAAAAAACTTTTTACCAAGTTGAAAGTGGATGGTTACAAGTTATACAACATTGTTCTGGCTTGGGTTCTTGGTCACGTTGGCATCGGAGGGAATGAAATGGTTGATCATTTGGCCAAGAATGCCACAACAGAAAAAACTGTCAAACATATCTGTCCCCTACACAGATCAAAACCAAAAGTTAATGATTATGTCGGAGACCTCTGGCAGGAGGATTGGAAAACACAGACGGATGACAAACTCTTTCAGATCCATCCAAACCTAAAAGAGTTCCTCTCATCCACCTCAGGCGGTCACAAAGAAGAAAGGGTTCTATGCCGGCTGCACACCGCCATTTGTATTTTACTCATTCATACCTTTTAAAGAGTGTAGAAGCTCCGTTGTGCATTCCATGTCATACGCCACTCACAATGAAACATATTCTTTTAGATTGTTGGGACTTGCACGATGTGAGACATAAACATTTTACAGCAGATCCCATGAAAATCTTGTTCAGAGATGTTTCGCCTGATGCAGTCTTTGAATTTTTGAAAGAGATTAACATCTTTCATCGGATGCAGTTTAAAGAGTTGTGTGAATGAATGACTTGTGAGTTGATTTTAACATGGTGACACTGTCAGCCCTGATATGGCCCCTTGCAGTCGGCTGGGCTGTAAGCAACATTACCTTACCTTACCACCTAGCACTTTGAAGTATGTAACCTGTTCGATGGGTTCATTTTTAAGACGTACAGGAGGAAACTTAATTAACTCAATTCATACTGGGCAATAGATGTGTATCTCTGTATACTGGCCGTTTGTGTTGATTAAAAAAAAAAAAATCATAATTAAAAAGATACTCAACACAAGTACATGAAATTTTCAGGGTTTATTGTTGACATGTTGATACACTACAGTGGAATGTTTCTAGTCTTTCTCCTGAAAAATAGTTTATTTAGATGGGGGGTATAAATTTCCTTTTTTAAAAAAAGTTTTAATTATAATTCTATAGTACACAGGACTGTCACTTCACATGATAATGAACAGGCTGGTCCAAAGAATGTTTTTTGTTCACGGACACACAACACATATCAAGACAAAACAAGAACATACAGTTTTTACATCACTGATAAGTAAAAAACAGGACAAATAATACATGTTATGTACTCACCAAAGTTGCTCTCCACACACAAGGATAACCAGCAAAATGAAACAAACAGTTTTACACAGTTTTTCAATACTCAGAATAGTTTTTGACTGCATGGTACACCTGGAAGCAAGTTTTGTCCTTTCCCCAGGCTAACTTGTCCACACAGAGGGATTTCCACACTTCTCACATCAGTTTGGTGTCTGGCGTCGCCTCGCAACATCAGGCTGGCATGCAGCCTGTGCCGTACATACAAAACAATCTCTGAACTTGGTCCTGCCGTTTCCATATTGGCCAATCTGACTGGAATAATGTCCACCAGCCAGACGGGTCTCCGGCATAGGCATGGGAGGAGCAGGAGCATGTCATAGTGGAACAGCAAGCACAGCAGCAGGGCTGACAACAGGTGCAGCGGGACCAGCAGCAGGATCAGCAGCAGGGCCGGGGCAGGAGCAGGGAGCAGCAGCAGGACCTGGGGCAGGTTCAGCAGCAGGAGAGCTGTGATATCTGTCTGCAAGACCATTACCCACAGCCATCACAATTTTTTTTGACAAAAAACTTGCGCTGCTCCCCATTGTTGTGAAATTTGTCATGCAGAATGTGTGCCTGATGAATCAGAGACAGCGTAAACAGATGGAAGAAAATTTTTTTCCACCATATCAGGGTCTTTCTTTTCAGGGGCATGTATGCCATCAGTTGGTTGCATTTGTCGACACCCGTCATGTTCTGGATATAGTCCTGGACTGCCACAGGCTTGTTTTTTTCTCCTACTGCATGATTTCACCTCCTGCATCTCCCTCGGATCCATCTTTGTTGTGATCAAGTGGACAGGTTTCTTGTCCATCCACTTGAGGACACAGACTCCACCTACAACAGAAATCATCAAGCAAGATGTCAGACACCAAAAAAATGTGTCTTCTCAGTGCAAAGTTTTGATTTATGATATTTATTCATGAATACAAAAAACACTCATAAGTCCTCATTACACAAGCTTTTGGATAGACAATCATGAAAAATCAAAGATAATATTAGCAGTATCATGGTCTATGAAGCACACTGGCTGATTAGAAATTCTGAAATGGACAATACTTAAACCTCAGTTCAGTATCAAGTCAGCAGGTTCTGTCATGACTATAATGCTCAGCGTCAGAAAATGTCTGATGTTCACACAGCAGAGAGCATATAGAAACATGCCGATGTGATGGGTAGACCCTTTTGTTTTTATATTATAGCTTATGTAGATTCAGCAATACACACAAAAACACAGAATCAGTTATGGGCCCCTTCAGTTACATTACAATATTCTATAAAAAATGAAATATATATATAAGAAACAAAATAACTAAGATAAAATACACTAATCAGTAATAAAAAAAAAAAAGAAGAAATAATTCATAATATATTAAAAAAGCAAAATTTAATGAACAAATCAATGAAAAGAGCACAAACTATACAACAATTATAAACATACCTTGTTGGAATGCTGGAACTGTGCCACGTTGGACAGGTGCTTGAAGCTCATGCCTTTGCAGGCCTTGGCGGTTGGCACGTACTGTGCCCACACAGTGTGTGTCCTATTTAGCAGGTTATCAGCAAGGTGAGGGCAGCAGTAGTAATTGTCGACATACTGCATCCTTTCTTCAGTAGTGGTTCTGACAGCCTCATGACTAGATCCACAGGTTTGTTGCTTATTTCAGGGTCATCTGCAAAGATCTTGAAGTCGTATACGTAACTTGCAGAGTTCATCTAGCTTCATGCCCCAACGAACAGGCTTGTCCTTCATATGCACACGGAAGCCCACCTTACCCCTCCAAGGACACATAGCCTCATCAATGCACACATTCTCCCCAGGCACATGACGTTCCCTGAACTTTGCGGCAGAGATGGCTGTAGACTGGCTTGATTTTCTGCAGTGGGTCGTGGCCTGGTGTGCCCCTTGGAATGCTAACATGCAACATTGTCAAGATGAGCTGTAACTTGTCCCTGCTTAGTATAGGTGGTGCGAATGAATTAGTTGCAGAATAGAATTAGTTGACCAGTAATCTGAAACTTCAGGTTTGTTCAACAGTCCCATGTGCACCAAGATGGCAAAAAACCCAGTCAAGTCCTTCACTGTAATGTTCTTCCACTGGCGAAAAGTACTCTTAGGAAAAGTACTCTAAGAAGATAACACACCTCTGGCTGCGATGTTTTCTTGGGCATAGCGGTTGGTCTCCCTCCCTGTCAAATATCTGGTCGAAAAAATTAAGAGGGATGTGGCATGCCATGTTTTGCAAATGAAGTCCTCTGTGTGTTGATCAGGGTAGTCAGGAATACACGGAAACATAGAAAAATCCTGGGGCCATTCCGTCCTCAGAAATTCACTCTGCAGTCACTTCTCCCCCACTAATACCCCCACTTTCATCACTGGAGCTATTTCCAGACCCCCCCCCCACCCTCCCCTTCTTCCACATCAGTCTCACTATTGCTCCCAGACTCGCCACCCTCCTCTTCTCCAGCACTATATTCACTCTCACTATCTTCCTCATACTCTTTTATGTCTGACCAAGCTGTTTGTACTATTTCTAATACTTCTGTACTATTTCTAATACTTCTTGCATGGTAAAAACGCTGACATCTCTGTCTTTCTACTAGTTTCAGCACGTGTCGAATCAGGCGACACCATTGTTGTTTGCAAATTCATGCAAAGCCAGTGAGTATGAAATGAAACTTCTCTTTGTTGTTCTAAAGCAGAAAAACCGAAAATAGTTGGTATATATGCAAGTAGGTGAAAGGTCAAAGTTGAGAGCCAGCAGCTCTATTTTCATACAAAAGTTGACATCATTGAGCTAAAAAAAAATCCAAAGGTCAAATCTTGTGATCACAGTGGTTCATAGGCAAACATTGTGCGGGAGACCACTGTGATCGCAGTGGTTCGTAGGGAGTGAGTTAATAATGAGATTTTGTCTGTTAAGTTTTTTGCCTGGTTGTGATAAGCATGGATTTAGTTTTTTGAGGGTGAAGTGACAAGTGGTTTAGTTCAATCCATTCTGCAAGGTCATTCGCACACTTCTTATAAAAGTTTGTGCAAGAACAGTAACATCAGAATGATTTGTGTGTATTGTTATATCATCAGCAAAGAGTTCACAGGTGGATGTGATATGGAGAGGCAGATCATTGATGTAAATTGTGAACAGTAAGAGACCCAGGTTAGAGTCTTGTGGGACGCCATAGGAAAGGGTTTTGAAATAAAGAGAAAGTTGTATTAATTTTCACACATTGTTGCCTATTTATGAGATATGAGTGAGAAAGCGTAAGAGTTTTGTGGATAAGCCATGCAATTTTAATTTTCTAAGAAGAACGTTATGATGTATCACATCAAATGCTTTTTGAAATCAATAAGTAGGACACCACAATATCTGTTGTTGATAATGCTATTTAGCCAGTCATCAACCAGGTTGATTAGGGCTGTATGGCGTGAATGGTTGTGTTGGAACCCGGACTGTCTTGGATGAAGCAAGTGGTATGTATTAAGGTGGTGTAGGTGTGTGTTTGTTTATATATAAAAGTGTTTTTCCAAAGGTTTGGAAATGGTGGAAATGATTGAGATTGGTCTGTAGTTTGCAGGGTCTGAATTGTCTCCTGCTTTGTAGATAGGTATGACTTCGCTTTTTTGAAACTATCGGGAAAATGATTTTTGTCTATGCATAAATTGAAGACATATGTCAATGTGTCTTTTTTGCTGGAGCTTATAGTTTGCAGATTTTGCCGTCTAGGCCATCCACCCCTCAGGTACCAGATTGTTTTAGGTGCGTTAGGTAGTGATAAACTTCAAAGACTGTTACTGATGGAATATCAAGTTCAGACGTGATGTTTTTATCTTGGCCATATTGTTTCAGTTTTTGAAGGTCATTGATAAGGAAGAATCTTGTCATGACAAGTTTATTGGCTGTAGTGCAAAGGTGCGTGTTTAGCTGTTCGACAGAGATGTCTTTAATTACAGTTGATTTTGAAGAAGATCGAGTGTTTGTAAACTTGTTAATAACTCTCCATACCAACTTGGGTTCTGGGTTTGATGATTGTATTTTTCAATACTCTTTCGTTTTTACTCTGCCCTTCTGTGAAATTATTGCATTTCTCAGTTTTCTAGGTTCCTCTTCATAGCCATGTTGTTCAAGCAGATCTCTAGGGTAACCTGCCTCCTGTAACTCTTTAGTGCACCATGCCAGTTTAGGATCATGTCGTACTCAAATGTTTTTAGAGGGGCATTGTCCAGGACAGGGGAAATCGTGATGGTATTGCTTAAGTGAACAAAGTTGATGTATTATTAGACAGGCTTAACACACCAAGATTATCTCCGCACTCACACATGCATATGCACCCTCCTGCACTCACCAAACATTCACCTCCTCTGGGAATGGGATGTCAGGCATTCATATCTTTCCTAACATGATTGAGAACAAGAAATACAATTTCTATGCCACTTATAATTATGCTTGAACAAACAATCCAATCACACAAAATGGAATAAACAAAACATAAAGATCAGTACTTCCTAATCCCAGGGTATAATATTAATGGCTTCTTACCTGGCCAGGTTTCCATGTACACAACCACACTTTCACACCAGACCACAGTTCTGGAACAAGTCACTTCAAGTTTTCTCCAGCACTGGGTGATAGTGACGCCCTTGGTTGACTAGCTACTGACTAGCGACAGGTTTCAGGACTGGGTCTTCGTGGTCGTCTCTGGGAACTCGATGTAAAAAATCTTCTTTGTCTCTTTTCACCCACCTCTGGGTTTCAAACTCAGTCTTTTCTTTTTCAGCTTGTCTTTTACCCTAAGACCTTGCTGTCTTTTCTGTCTCCCAGACCATGTTTTTCTCAACCCTACTCTGTTCTGCTCACTCTTCTCTCCTCTCTCTCCTTTGTCCTCTCTCTTGTGGTGTTCTTCTCCTCCTCCCATCACGTTGTTCTCCCTCAGTTTATATAGGGATGGACACAAAAGATTTCTCTTGGGCCATGTTGCTTCTCCACGACCATGTTCACAAGTACAATGACTTCCCCTTTTGCTACATTCTTCCACACATCAGCATTTACACACTTCCCTGGCTTATTGCTTAGGAAACAGCCACTTGGCACCAAATCGACATCGAAAATTCCCGCCAATTCCAAGAGCATCTTTCATCTTTAACACAGTAATTATCCTAGAGAAAGTTACGACAACAACGTCCACGTGCATTCAACCAGCCTGACAAAGCCTCAACACAGTGCCCTACGGCAATACCATCTGAACAAGCCCAAGACTTCTGCTCTTCAAGATCTGTTTACAAAGCAACATCAGCTGACTGAGTGTTTAGCACCTACTGGTTGCTCAGAGGTACTAGTGGTTACATTTCCCTCCCTTTCGCTATCGGGAAGGTTTGAACTCGGGAGGGTCCTCATGACCTTAGGTGCCATCTGTCACGTGACCACTTCAACCGCCTTGACACAGTTTGACCGTATCTCTAGGTGAGGATGTACTGCTTATCAGACCATTACCTATTTCTCTACCATGCGTGACATTTCTTTCCTCTAATACTCTTAAGGCCCTTTTTGAGAGGTTTCACTCCCTTGACAGGCGTGTTTATCATATATTTCTGTAAATGTTTTGATCCAAAATTCAACAGCAAGATGTGGATCAGTTATGTTGAAAACTGAAGAGAGATTTGAGTTAAGCAAGTTAGGCAGAAAGTCTTGGTGTTAAAGTTTGTAAAGCAACGGTAGGTGATTGTCTTGTGTCCCGTTTTGGGATTTTTACTCCTTTTTTGGACCATGTGACACATCTGGGTAATGATCACTACAGTTTAGAACAGGGATGCAGGCTTCTGCTATGTTAGTTTTATCTGAAATATAAATATGGTGGATAAGTGTCTTTAAGTTTGGTATGACTCTCATTGGAGATTCGATGAGCTGATGCAGATTAATTAGACTGAACACGTGTGTCTACTGGTTTTGCACTTTTAGAAGGTCTGTGTTAAAGTCTCCAGTCCAAGTAAAATGATTTCCTTGATTTGTAGCGAGACTGCATCCATCATCGTAATAATAATTTGTCGACTCAGTTTACTCTTTCAAATGGGTTCCTGTAGCAGAAACCAACCAAAATGGAAGGGTTTCTTTTCAGCTTAGCTTCTGTCCAGACACATTCTACATCGCTACTTTCTAGGTGTAGAAGTCGTTTGAAGCTAAGGGCTTCGCTGATGTAGATAAGAAGACCTGTCTCTTTCGCTATGTAGGATCTTTCTGGATTGTGTTATATCCTGGAATAGTTACATCATTGTCACCAAATCAGTGTTGATGTATCTGATGTCTTGTTAACTGCATGTTGGATATGAAGGTGACAGATTTGAAGTCCTTTGCATAGCCATGCAGACTGGTTCTTGCTCATTTCTAGTTGTGTACTGAAATGATGATAATAGGAGATGACAATTTTGCGCGTTAACTGACGTTAACATTTGAGTAATCAAAGAACACAATAAAATCACATAAAAGAGGGGAAAAATGGGGCTGGATTACACACCGTAACACCTTCAGGAAACCAGAAGTGTATGAGAAGAAAAGAAAATCTTCACAGTATATGTTCGTAAGCTCCTCGGTCAGATGCTATACTTACGGAAACACTTTTCTGAAATGAAAATATACACTCCCTCACAAAGGAAGCAATTCTAAAGCAAACTTACAATCAATGGGACAGAAGAAGAAGGAAAAAAGTAAAATGAAACATTAGACAGAAAAAAAAGCAAAGAACCATCTACTCAAAATGAAAACAAGTGAAAAAAAAAAAAAAGCCACACACACAAATACACGTCATGTAGTCGCATTTGTAACTACAAGTTGGCAATGCACGATATTGCCTTGCTTGCAGTAAACAGCAGTTTTTGCAGAAGTCTCCTGCTCTTCAAGAGGTATAGGACACGATGAAGCTTTTTTGTCTTTAATTTTCCTCCAATAATCCCTTGGATTTCAAGTTTTTAAAGCTCGCAATTCTCTGTGCCATTTTCTCGTTGCTCTTCTTTCAGATCGTCTCAAAACATTTTTATATTCTTTGCTTTAGCAGCAAGATTATTTAGATTAGGCACAGTATTTGAACATTTAACTTTATGCTTTGCTTTAAAGTACTGGCTTCGAGAAACCTTACACTCCTTATCAAACCAGCTTTGATTCTGCCTCATTGAATATCTATTATTGTAAGCATTAGACTTAGAGTAAGTACCAAATGTATCCTTCGCTGAATCAACAAGAATTGACGAAAACCGCTTATTCATTTCACTGATTGATATTGTGCCATGTTCAAATAAAGTTACAATTTCATCAACATTGTAATTTGCTAAATGTTCTTTATATTAATTACATTTGTTGTTATCCCATCTTCTAATCTTTGCACCATCATACCTTTGATGCAGAGAGTGTTTAGTACAATTAGGTTCATTGAAAACAAAAACAGGTTTTAACTGGAAGAGACAGGCATAACAGGCAATACACATCAGAGAACAATGCATCAAAAGCATCAACTTTAAACTTACTTGCATTTTCAATCAAATATCTAGAACCAATGATATAATAATCAAACAACTGTGCTTCCTTTACATGTGCATGTTCCAGTACCAGCAGCTGAACCAATTCTTCCGTTAAAAATGTATATGACAGTGATTTAAATAAATCTAAGAGACGATAGCCATAATTTTTAGGCCTCTGCTTATCTTGAGATGATCTTTGACAAGGTTGGAAATTATCTTCGCTCATATCATAGAGAACATCAGAGAACACAGACTGAGTGAACTGATTCATATCAATAAAATCATTCATACTTTTGGTATCAGCATTAAAATCGCCCAACAACAAAACATAACAATCCTTATATTTATCTTGTAATGATAGCAATTCCGTCTCAATCACATCAACAGTTCAACATTGATATAAACTGAACCTTCGGGAGGGATGTATACAGTCTTTATTATAACCAGACAATGATCTTTTTAGTAGACACCCAAGCCACACATCCACCAGAATAAGGTAAAATCTCCACACACGTAGATAGCTTGCTTTTGATGGCTATTCCAATACCACCAGAACGTCAATTAGACAGGCATTTTCTGTTAAACAGTTTAATGTCATATCCCCAGTCACTGAAGCAATCAGAGATAAATAAAGCATTTTGGTCATCAGTTTTAGTCTCAAGGAAAACGGCAATGTCGAATAGTTGAATATAGTTCACAAATTCCAAACACTGGAGACGGGAACGCAATCCACACACATTTAAAGATACAAAAGCCAGCTCATGATCATGGCAAACAGTGTGATCCACATCGATATCAAGAACATAATCATCGTTGACATCACAATTAGAAGCACAAGCTTGAAAGCAAAAGGGATTCACAGATGAAGTTACCACACTAGATCTAGATAATCGCTCATCAGAAGATTGATCGGAAGAATAGAAACAATTACCAACACATAGACAAGATGAAGATGAGTACAGCTACAAGCACATAACGTTGAGACTATACATGAGTCAGATGAATCACCACGACCTCCGGCAAACCCCTAGCTGGTGTAGATGAAGTGCTGAAGCCCAAGCGCCGTGTAGTCTACCTTCGTCACACCGATCCGGAAAAGGTCGTCAGGTGACTCTACATACACCGCGTTGCTGTGGGGAGATCCCACACTGCCACTGCTGTTCCTCACAGGGGCGGCCTTCAACTGGCAAACAATTTTGCCATCATGGGCAGTGGATACCCTGTCCACACCAGGTGCTGCCTTACAAATTTTGAATAATTTGAAGCGTAGGGGTGTCAGTTCATCGTTCAGGTAAACTCCTTTCATGTCATGTTTGCGCAGATCTCTGTTCCTCATTGTTATGGACGGGGTAGACGTGTGGATGCTTTAGCTGGTAGATTATATTAATATTCTATAAGCATCACTCGCGCTCCTCGTAACGCACGCCCTCCACCCATAAACATGCGGGAAAACCAAGGAACAATTTCTACAAATTTAATGAAACACTTTATGGGATCAATTAACAACATCTATTCAATCAAGAAAAGAAAACTTATTCTTCAATCAATTTGATAATTAGCTCCGAGCCCCCACCTTGGTTCTTCCCACCAGCTCCGAAAGTATATAGTAAGTCCTACCACTTATCCCCAAAAAAAAAAAAAATCAAAATACGAATAAAAAGAATGGATGAGCGCCCCACACCCACACACAAATCAACAAATATCATAGCAAGACATAGAGAATATTTGCCTCACCTTAGGTTTCGGAAGGGGGAGGGGGGGGGTGGTCTCACACCCACACCACACACACACACACACACACCCCACACACTCGAACTCGGCTAAGCTCACACAGTCTCAATGTCTGTGGGGGCGCCGTCCCACTTCTTGCCGTTTACTGTCGTCGCGTTGTCCTTGCTGGCACGGACTTTACACCCTCACACCTGAGGATGAAGGCGAGGGGGGTTGACCTCCAAGTTTCTGCTGGCCTACCCTGCCCACTTGTTGGTCCCTGGAGTCTCAGCCGGGTGCCGGTTTCCCGTCGGGCCGCACTTCGCCCCCACTCAGCCTCTCAGGTTGTCGTCGGCGCCGGACGTCCGCCAGGGATGTCCCCCCTCTTCGGCTCCCTCGCTGGAACCTCGGCAGTACACTGGGCCTATTAGACTTTGCCCAAGTCTCTGGTCACTCCGCCCACTGGACCGTCCTGTGGGGGTCTCCTATGTACTGCCGACACACCAACACTTCGCCGTGGGTCACGCCTGACTGGGAGTGTGTCACGCACAGGAATCTCAGGGCACTGCCGCCGACTCCTCTCTCACACCTGACACCCAAAGTTCCTTCACGGGAGATTCACGGAAGTCACACGGACGACGGGAATCTAGGAACGCTTGGCGACAGTCTCCCTACTGGTTGCATGTCCCAGGCAAAACACTACAATAGGGCAGACCCAAACCTTCACGAGATTTGGGGGTTGGCCTTTCCCCCCGTCGGATCTCGTCACAGTCACAGACACCTCTGTTCCCTGTCTCAGAGAGCTGCTGCGATTCTGCCCTATGGGTCTCGCTCTCGTGGTCTCCTCGTCAGTCCACAGAGTTCACCTTTCTCCTGAGTCTCAGGCCTCTCCTTGGTGTTGTACGTTGCTTGAGAGCGGTGAACGAGAGCCCAGTTGTCTTCTCCTCCTCTCGCTAACTTATAACATGTCCTATATCACACACACGGGGGGGGACACACCCCCTCAGCTTCATACATAGTAGCTCTATTGGCTAGCACATCTCTGTCCAATACCCTGTCTCAACCAACCCAACATCCAGCCAGCCCCCCCCCCCTACTCATACACAGGCACACATTACGTATGTAGCTCTAAGTGAAGCCACCAGGCTAATCACCCCCGTCAGATTTTAAGGAAGGCACTGGCATCCGACCACATGGAGTTAACTGGGGAGGATAAACGGGAGAAGTTCTACCCTAGTCTTAATTAGGGACAGTCAATGACTGTTCCAGACCCCTACTCCAAACCCCCCCCCAACCCGGGATCCCCACTGCGTTTTGACCACGGTACCAAGACCCATCGGGTGAGAAAGGCGGAAACACGGGACAGGGGAGATAACTCTAACCCACGGACCAGGGAGGGTCAAAGAGCGTCTAGGGTTGCCTGCCCCTTTGACAGTCGGGCTGACACGATCTCTCCAACCGGCCAACACAAACACGCCAGCCCATCGGAGGGTCGAGCTCCTCGGTGATCCCCAACTCAAAGGCTGGCCCCCGACCTATGTCCAGACAAGCCCCGCTTGTTCTACAAGGGGTAGGCGGCCCAGCTCCCCAACAAGCGCTTATTCATGTGCCCATATGGTCAGCGGCAGAGTACCGGCCCCCTGACAGTGCACCCTGATCGGCGGTTGCTGATCATGACAGCCCCCCACCTAAGAGTTTTGTCCCGGGAAAACTCAAACTACCATCAGGGAACGCCGAGAAGGGGAAGAGAAAAAAAGAAATCACCGGACCGGACCGTGGGTTTTGCAGAAAAACCCATATAACATATTACAACGTAACATACGCATTATGTACATACTGTAACCACTATGGTGACAGCCTAGTCACCCACCTGTAACGGTACTCACTGTTTAAAGAACAGTCACCTCACACACAAAAATACGTTTTTAGGGGGGCGTTCCCCGCGAAAAGGCATGCAGAAGAAGAAAAAAAAAAAAAAAAACTTACGTACAGTCCTGCTACTACACGCAAACACACAGTTACAAATATACACCGACTACCACTGAAGCTTATTTACAATATTAACTGGCAGGTCTATGCTCCTACTGCTCCCCCTGGCACCGGCTCAGATAGTCTGCCACTACGTTCTCGGCTCCCTTGATGTAGCGTAGGCGCTGGGGGTACTCCTGTAATTGCAGGGACCACCTCATGAGTCTACTACTGGCGTGCTTGGCTTGAGCCAGGTACGAGAGGGGTTCATGGGTCCGTCTCCAAGACGAACTCCCTGCCGTACAGGTAGCGCTGAAATTTCTGAGTGCCAAACACAATGGCAAGACACTCACGCTCTGACACTGAGTAACGCTTTTCCGCATCTCCGAGCTTCCTACTCGCGTAGGTCACGGGGTGAAGCACCCCTGGTGTTCCTGCAGGATGCTGCTCCCACCCCCACATCACTGGCATCAGTCCTAAGGACGAACTCCTTACCCAGATCCGGCAGCTTCAGAACTGCCCCACTGCAAAGGGCCCCCTTAAGTAGTGAAAAGGACTCCTCGCACCCTGGAGTCCACACCACCCTGTCTGGCTGACCTTTCTTCAGCAAGTCTGTGAGGGGTGCAGACAGTTTGCTGAAGTTGGGTACAAACTTCCTATAGTACCCAGCTAAACCCAGGAAAGCCCTCACCCCCCTCTTCGTCCTAGGCCTCTCGGGCCTCCTCCAACTCCTGGAGCTTCCCTCTACCGGGGGAAATCTTCCCCTCAGTCAACTGGTGGCCGAGATACTCGATCTCGCCAAACCCCAAGTGGCACTTTGACGGCCTAGCCTAGCCGTCAATCTGGCTTGTCTGAGGCGTCCAAGGACAGTCCTCCAGACCTGTAGGTGGTCATCCCATGACTCCGTGGCGATTAAAAGGTCGTCCATGAAGTTCTCCACTGGCTTGTTAGCCAGTGGTTCCAGCAGACGGCGCATCATCACGGTAAAGGTGCTGGGGGCGTTCTTGACGCCAAAAGGCATGACCGTCCAAGTGTATGTGCCATCTTGGGTAATGAACGCGAGCTTGTCGCGGTCTTCCGGTTTTACCGGAATCTGCCAGTATCCCTGGACAGATCTACCTTTGAAAAATACTTGGCGTCGTGGATCCTGGCAAAGATGGCTTCAGGATCGGGCAAGGCTTCAGTCTGGAATACAGTGATGGCGTTAAGCCGCCTGTAGTCCACACAGAAGCGATTGCTCCCATCCTTTTTGTGCACTAGCACAACTGGGGCAGCAAAGGGACTCTCTACCCGTTCTATTACCCCTAGCTCCAACATCTCCCTTATTTCAGCCCTGACTGTCTCCTGCTTAGCATGGGGGAGAGGGTAAGGCTTGGCCTTGGTAGGCTGGTCGCTCATCAGTCTCACCCCAAAACTCTGCTAAGTTAGTCTTCCCTGGCTTCTCGCTCAGGACGTCAGGAAACTCCCTAAGTAAAGCCGTCGCCTCGCCCCTCTGGGCGTCAGTCAGTGTGTCACCAAGGTGACAGTCGTCCACCGTCTCCATCGCAGTCAGTGGGGGACTCAGCACCGGCCTACCTCGGTGTCCTCTGCTGAGATTTCCTCGGGGATAATGGAGGCCACGACCGCGCTCGCCTCAGCTGGTCTTCGCAGTACCTCTTCAGCATGTTTAATGTGGTAGGTACCCACCTTCCTTGGTGATCGCCGGATGACGTAGTTGTCCCTGCTCTTTGCGTCCTCCACCACGTACGTAAGGTCCCTTCCAGCCCATCTGCAACTTGTTGTGTTTCTCAGGCACGAGGAGTAGGACTTCGTCCCCTGGCTGAAAGGTCCTGCTCTTGGCCTTCTTGTTGAAGTGGGCGGCCTGCTTTGTCTGGACCGCCCCTAGGTGTTCCTTGGCGCTGTTACAGGCTGCCTCCAACTTGTCCCTCATCTGCGTCACGTACTCATACGTGGTCTGCACAGAGGGTTCCGACTGGTCGTCCGTCCACAGTTGTCTCAGGATTGCCATAGGTCCTCTCACCTTCCTGCCATACAGAAGTTCGAAAGGGGAGAACCCGAGGCTCGATTGAGGAACCTCCCTGTAGGCAAACAGGATAGCTGGCAGGTATCGGTCCCATTCCTTGGGATGGAGCTCGCAGCACTTCCGCAGCATGGCCTTGAGGGTCCCATGGAACCGTTCCACCAGCCCGTTGGTTTGGGGGTGGTAAGGCGTGGTGGTGAGATGGTTTGATGGACAGCAGCCTGTTCACTTCCCCCATCACCTCGCCGACGAACTGGGTGCCCTGACTGACCTTTCACCGATCATTTGGAAGACTTTTTCACACACCTCTTGACATCAGCGCCCATCGCTCTCAGTAGCAGGACTGAAGATCCACCTTTCCCCTTGTCTTCGTCACTCCCACCGGGTGCCCACTACCCAGGCAATGTTTCCCCACCTTCCCCCACGGTGGTCCCCCTGTCGTCACTCCCAGGTGCCACTACCCAGGCTGTAGTGGGCTAGTTCCCATCGACGGGGCCTGTCCGACTTTCTGGGGCACCACTAGCTGTTTTTTGGGTGGATCAGATCTCGAGCCTGGTAGCAGTTCTTGGTGAGCAGCCCGTTTTTCTTCTCAAAGAGGGGCGTTTCTTCACCCTTCATCCTTTAACCCCTACCGAGCTTCCAGAGCTCCTTCAGAGTCGGGTCTTCTTCTGGAGCCGTCTCATCTCCCCATGCTCTATGTTTGTGAGGGGAATAGCCGGGGCATGCAAGGGTCTCTGGAATAGTGGTCCTCTTGGCTGTCCTGGTCTCTGCCTGCTTGGCGCTGGCGCTGGCTGTGGGGGTCCCTATCAATTGGTGCTGTAGGATCCTCTGGCACCCCAAGGATGCCCTGTGGATTGCGTTGGCTTGCACCCCGGCAACCAACTCCCCTTGGAAATGCTCAGAGACGAACATTATCTTTGCCAGTGGCACCCGTTGATGAGCCCCCATTCGCATAGGCTAGTTGAACACTCTCCCCCAAGTAGTCCCTCATCTTTCACTAGCCCTGGCTCTACCAACGCCTCAATGTCAGAGACCTGTATCTAGCATGCACACTTGACCGGCTCCCCGTTTATCTGTGCATCTAGAAAAACAAGCTTCCCTCCTGCACCCACTATGGGAGTTGGCCTGCTCCGTACACTCCCTCTCGCAAAGTGACCACAAACTTATTGCACTTGTAGCACCTGAGTCTTTGCTCTTATCTCCTTCATGTCCTGTTCCTGCTTATTTGGGTGTGTGCCTTCTGCCTTTTGTTCTGTTCCTGTTGGTGAGGTTTGGGGGCTTTCCGGGTGGATTGCGATGGTGTGCCGTTTTTTGGTTGTTTGTTTAGGTGTAGCTTGGGTGGTTGTTTTGTGATGGGAGGGTGCGAGCATTGTCTGCTATGGGGTTGGTTTTGGTGCGTGCTGTTGCGTGGTTTGGGAGCCCTATGCGAGTGTGGGTGAGCAACCTCATACCGCTCGGCTAAGTCGTGGGCTATTTCCGACAGCTTTAGGCAGCAATTGTGTTGTTTTCCCCTTCTCTAAGAGGAAAAACCTTCAAATCCTGCACTGTAAGTGCTACGATTGCTCCTCCTGAGTAAGAGCTCCTCCCTCAACGCGCTTCATACTCCTTCTCTATCTTTTCCGTCTTCCACCCACCTATCGAACGAACGATTCCCACCCCTGTGGTGAAAAACTGTTCATGGGTCTCTACGAACCTTGCTTTGTCATAGCATTCCACTAAACACGCTGCTAAGCATAATTTCTCAGGCGTCTAATGGATGCGGTAAGTACTATACAGTGCTACGTTGCTACCACTGCATCGTACTGCCCTTAGCCCACTCTCCCCCACTAAGCAATATGCGTACGCCGCCGACCGGCTTTGTGGGACAGACCAGAAGACAACTAAAATTCGCAACCCATCTATCGCGAGGAAATGTTCTGATCTATACTGCCAGGCAGGCTCTCGAATGTGAGAAAGATACTCCTCGAGATTTGCCCTCGCGTGCTCTGTCATCAACACCATCGCGATTGAACGGTTGGTCTCCTGTTACGCCCCGCAAAAATGTCGCCCCCCTCATCCATGACCTGCCCTGAACAGCCTTGTACGAGTTCGCTTCCCGCCTAGGCTTTTTCAATTGCCGCCTCGCACCCGGTCTTTAATCCCTATTGAGACTCTCTTCTCTCCCCCGTTCCCATCCCCTCTATTCTGTCTCTCTCTCTGCCTCTCCATCTTTCACTGTTTATGTAGTCAACCAAAATCCTTCCTTTTGTAAACCAAGGATTAGTCCTTCTTCCCCTCCATTGCTGCAAGTTAAACATTAATGTTTGTTTGTTCGATGCTGGCACACTGCGTCTTTCCACACTGCCCCGCTTCGATTATCCCCCCGCTCCTCGCCCGACCGTTTTATGCTCCCCCGGCCCCGTGGCCATGTGGAAATATACTTAGAACCAGGCAGGGCAGTAATTTATTATTACACGATGTTAACCAACTACCAGGGAAGTAATTAACTGATGGCTTCACAATAAAGACTACTAGAGGGAGGTTTAGTACCCTTGCCAAACTGAGAATCACCGTTCGACTCTCTCTCAACAGACGAACAGACAAGTAGTGATCCATATGACAAGCAGGCACGATACAATGAGAGATGGGCGGGGTAGACGTGTGGATGCTTTAGCTGGTAGATTATATTAATATTCTATAAGCATCACTCGCGCTCCTCGTAACGCACGCCCTCCACCCATAAACATGCGGGAAAACCAAGGAACATTTTCTACAATTTAATGAAACACTTTATGGGATCAATTAACAACATCTATTCAATCAAGAAAAGAAAACTTATTCTTCAATCAATTTGATAATTAGCTCCGAGCCCCCACCTTGGTTCTTCCCACCAGCTCCGAAAGTATATAGTAAGTCCTACCACTTATCCCCCCCAAAAAAATCAAAATACGAAAAGAAATGGATGAACGCCCCACACCCACACACAAATCAACAAATATCATAGCAAGACATAGAGAATATAAGTTTCTGCTGGCCTACCCCTGCCCACTTGTTGGTCCCTGGAAGTCTCAGCCGGGTGCCGGTTTCCGTCGGGCCGCAACTTCGCCGCACCCCTCAGGCCTCTCTAGGTTTGTCCGTCGCTCCGGACGTCCGCAGGGATGTCCCCCTCTGCGGCTCCCTCGCTGGAACCTCGGCAGTACAATGGCCTTTAGACTTTTGCACAACGTCTAGCGTGGGTCACTACGCGCACTGTA
>JADBJO010002773.1:0-10000 GCA_016801955.1 Conus betulinus
TGTCTTTTATTAAATCTTACGAAGGATAAAAGGCTTAGGAAGATGGGAAGTCACTATCCTCCTTTCATTCTAGCACGGCAACAATCATGCTGAAGAAAATTACAATGCAAATGTTGTGTGTGTTTGAGTGTGGCTTGACTAGTATAGCAGGCGTCCCCAATAATTGTGAGGATCACTCCGTAAATGAACAAGAGGTGGTCATTGGGTGAAAAATAACCACTGAGAGATAGTTTAATAAGGCTGGTAAGGTACTGGTCATGTGTTTTGAACACTGAGTATGCACTCACTACGGGAAGGAGAAAAGAATTAGTTTTAGCCCAGGAGATGGCCTAAAGACTCGAACCCGTCAGGACGTTGGTCAAGGGGGTCCTCCTCCACCGCTGACCCCGTTCACTACCTGGTGAGCCATAGATAGTTGGGGAAAGTACCGGGGAAAACCTGTAAGGAAAGAGAAAGAAAGAAAAGAAAGAATTCATATGCTGAATTGGGAAGCAGGTTACTTACACAACCTTATTCGTGTTTCCAAAAGCCAAAAGCAAACCCGTCAGCTATTCCTCCTCTGATGCTGCGACGGCTTCTGTTTACTAAGTGCTGAGACGGGTGTGTTTAACGACGGCCATGGTGTGGGGAACACACCGATAGTCAGCCGCAGCATTGAAGACCCCAGTTAGAGGAGTCGAATCTCATCCAGGGACTGGGAGAGTCAAGGGGCAATCGCTTTTTCTGATGCGGGCAGGGCATCATGATGGTTTTGGGGCGAGCGCTTCTTCTTCCTAAAAGACTGGTTCACTCAAAAACGAGTAGGTCCCAGCGCGCTTTTCTCTGATGCAGGTATGGCATCATGAATGCATGAATGATTTTATTCTCCTGGTCTGGATCCTGGGCCAATGTTGTGTAAAAGGCCATGACTTTATACTCTTGGAGAATGTGTGTATTCTTTTCTTTCTCCGGCAAGAAGGAGGAATCTTGTAAGAATTTATTGATATCAGTTCGTAACTTGATTTATCTCTCAGTGTGAAGAGAGAGAGAAACATGTATAATATTTGTTTGATAGATACGGGAGTGTGATGAACGTTGTCTGAATTGTTCAATTCACTTAGTAAAGTGTTTTTCCCCACAGAGCAGAGGGGGAGAAGAAAAAACATTCTGTAGTGCGCCTTGTGGTTGACTGGAGGGATTGCCTGTGCGTATGGGGTAAATGCTGTCATGAATGCGTGTGTGCAAGAGTGACAATGTGACAGTGGTGACCCCGACGTAGCTGACATTGTTTTTTTGTTCTATAAGTGCCCTCGGGACCTGGAAAAAGAGATAGATTTTCATTTGGGAAAAAAAACGATTTTGATTTGTACCCTCAAGGGTTTGTGGGAAGGAAAAAAAATATTAGTTTAATTATTATTATTGCGTATAATATTTGCATTTGCTTTCTTTTCTATTCCTATGTGTATTTCGGGCGTTTGAGATTTCTTTTGGTTGCTCTACTCCGTTAATTTTTTTTTTTTTTTTTTTTTTTGTAGGATTTCTTTTTGACACTTCCCCTCTCAGGACTGATAGCCTCAGCCTCCTCTTGCTCGTACCTGACAGCAAGGGTGCAAGGCGTTGAGGAGTCGCTGTCCTTCCCCTAGAATATTAGAATTTCTTTTGTCCCCTTCCCCAGCACTGATAGCCCCAACCTCTTCCTGCTCTGATTTAGCAGGGGGGCATGGCGTTTGAGAGTCGATAGTCCCTCCCCCACTCTCATTAATATTTATTTCTTTTTCCCTTTCCTATCATTTCATTTCGATTTTTTCCTCTTACCCCTCTGAGTGTGGGATCGACTTCACTCCATCACTCGACTGGTGTAGGTGATGGAGTTGATAACGGCTCAGCCTGAATAAACATCTTTTTCTTGATTATCTATTCTTTTTGTTTTGTTTTGTTTTGTTTTGTTTTGAGGTTTGGGTGATTGTGCCTTTATTGATTGATTGTTTATCATCTTGTATTATTTTTTTTTTTTTTAGTTTTGTGTTTGGGTGACTGTGCATTTATTGACTGATTGTTTATCATCTTGTATTATTACTATAGTGTTGTGTATATTGTGTATATTTTTTCCCCCGTCTCCAGTTTCATGTAAGACAGTGACCACCAGGGTGCTGTCTGAGGGCTTCTTTTGCTTTTCTTGATTTCATCTCACTATTCCAATCCTGTGTATCCCTTAATTTCCTTTTCACCCCCTTTTCCAAAATCTCTACACCATCTTTGCTATAAGCTCCTATCTTTTTTCCTTTTCAACATTTTCATCTTTTAGGTAGGATTTCCGCTAGTTTGTGTTTTTCTCCCCCACCTTTAATTGTTTGTGATTCGATTTGTTTTGTAAATTCATTTTCATTTCTCGTATAAGGCGAGACATTCGTTTTTGTGAATTCATTTGAAAAAAAAAAATTAGAAAGAGTGGGGATTAGTTGCCGCCAAGGACATTGACAAACAAAGTACAGGACGAGACACGATGCATTTCGACCTCTTGGGTCTTCTTCAAGCAAAAAAATAGATCACATTTAACATTTAGGACAGTACAAAGAAAGAACGAAGAGAAAATTATCTGATGTCCATGTGGTGTGCTGTGAAGAATGGCCGACAGAAGGAAATTTCCTTCTGTCGGCCATTCTTCATAGCACACCACATGGACATCAGATAAGTCTCTCTTCGTTCTTTGTTTGTACTGCCCTAAATGTTAAATGTGATCTATTTTTTGCTTGAAGAAGACCCAAGAGGTCGAAATGCATCGTGTCTTGTTCTGTACTTTGTTTGTCAATGTCCTTGGCGGCAACTAATCCCCACTCTTTCTAAATGTTGCTTCGTTTCTCCGCCATCAGTCGCTCCATTTTGAAAATTCATTTGAAATTAAGTAAGAAAGAAGGACTAACAACAAGAACATTGAACTAAAACTTCATAAAGAATTTATTTCCAGAAAAAAAAATTTAGTATTACGTTTTTTTTCCCCTTTCTTAGGAAAAACACAGGGATTAGCACTGAACTTCATTTTTTTAAATTCCAAATTGATAGCTGTTTTCGAAAACAAATTACTTTTGGGAAAATACATTCCCTGGGTTTCATATCTCTCCTGTTTTGGTAAGCTGTTTTCTGTTTACACCGGAAATTGAATTCTTTATTTGTATATATTATAATAAGTACGTTTTTTTGAAACATATAACACCATCATATATCGCCTTTATTTTTATTCATACTTAGAAATTGTTTTTGTGTTTATATCTCTTGACAGTTCATTATGGATGATTTTGATAAAGATGTTCAACAAGCAGAAAGTTTGGGTTTTGATGGAGAAAAACTTACCAACTATGTGCAAGAATGCATAGATAGGGCAGACAGACTAAGATACAGAGAAGAAAATGAAAGGAAACTACAACTGGAGTTTGAACTAAAAAGACTACAGAGGGAATCTGAAGATAAAGAACGTCAATTTAAGTTGAGGCAGTTAGAAATAGAGACCGATGCTGAAATTAAAAGATTACAGGCATCGAGAGAACCTCCACCAGCTCCACCAGTCAGTTCCGCAAGCGCGCCTCTACCAAAAACAGCATATATTCCAAAGTTACCACCTTTCGAGGAAAAAAGGGATGACATCGATAGTTTTCTTTTCCGATTTGAAAGTCACGAAACGTCTTGTGGTTGGCCAACGGAAAAGTGAACATTGTATATTGCGTCGTTGTTTAAGGGTAGCGCTTTGGCACTGTGCCACACACTCGCGGCGAAACAAAATTTAACTTGGGATCAGTTTGAAAGAAGAACTCAAGAAATTTCAACATTCTGCCGATCGTTTTCGCGAAACCTTTCCGTTCTGTGCGCCCTGACAAAGAGAACCGTTTCCGTGGTGTTCTAATTCGTATGAGTCATTGCTTACATCGATAGATCGATTTATCAAAAACAAACAAAACTTTTCAATCACTGCGAGATCTCCTTCTTAGAGAACAACTTTTCCAGAGCGTAAGCAAAGATCTGGCCATTTTCCATAAAAAGAAAGGCAGTCTGAAAGCGTTGGGGAAATGTGTCAGATGGCTGATCAGTATTGCAGGATAGGGGGCGTGGCTAGGAAAGGAGAATCTTCCATCTTTGAGTCTCATGCATCATGTACAATCCCACCGGGACAGGGAAATTACTAAAAAGGAAATCGTGGGTCATTTCCGGGTCCTCAAGGATATATCTATCCTGGGAACGGACAGGGATCTTTCCGCTGTTTAAGTAACTTTCGTCAGTACCAGTGCTCACCACCGGAAAAAAACCCGTTGCTCCTCAGCAAACGTTCCTCCTCCTCCTCCTCCTCCCTCTCTTCCTCCTCCTCCTCCTCCTCCTACTACTACTATTACTACTACTACCACTGGCTGGTGCTACTGACTACATACTACTACAACTTCTACCAGTTGGTATTACTGAAAACCTGCTACTACTTGCTGCATGCTACGGCTGATACTACTGACGTCATACTACTAGTACTACCAGCTGATACTACTGACTACATACTACAGCTACTGCTGCTGCTACTGCTGCTGCTGCTACTACTACTACTACTACTACTACTACTGCTACTGCTGCTGCTGCTGCTACTACTACTACTAACACTGGCTGGTGCTACTGACTACATACTACTACAACTTCTACCAGATGGTACTACTGAAAAACCTGCTACTACTTACTGCATGCTACGGCTGATACTACTGACGTCATACTACTAGTACTACCAGCTGATACTACTGACTACATACTACAGCTACTGCTGTTGCTACTGCTGCTGCTGCTGCTACTACTACTACTACTGCTGCTGCTGCTGCTACTACTACTACTACTACCAGTTCACGCTACTGACTACATGCTAACAGCTGATACTACTGACTATATACTACTACTACGACTAACTGATACTACTGACTATAATTACTACTACTACTACTACTACTACTGCCAGCTGATACTTCTACTACTAGCTGATACTACTACTACTACTGCTACTACTACTACTGACTACAGCTACTGCTACTACTACTAATGCTGCTAGTACTACTAGTACTACAAGTACTACTACTACTACTACTACTACTACTACCACTACCAGCTGATGCTAATGACTACATACAACTAGCTGATATTACTGACTACATACTACCAGCTGATACTACTGACTAAATGCTACTACTACTACTACTATTACTACTGCTGCTGCTGCTTCTGCTACTACTACTACTACTACTACTACTACTACTACTACTGGCCAAGACTACTGACTGCATGCTACGTGGTGATACTACTGACTACACACTGCTACAGTACTACTATCACCTGAAACTACTGACCACATGCTACGAGCTGATACTACTGATTGCTACTACTACTACTACTACTACTACTGATTACAAACTTGCTACATGCTACAGCTGCTACTACTGCTGCTGCTGCTGCTGCTGCTGCTACTACTGCTACTGCTACTACTACTACTACTTGATAATACTGAGTACATAGTACAACTACTAGTTACTACTACTACTACCTGCTGATACTACTGACTACATGCTACCAACTGATACTGGTGACTACATACAATTACTACTACTACTATCACTACTATCTGCTGATACTACTGACTGCTACTATCAGATGATACTGATTAACTGCTACTGCTGCTGCTGCTGCTGCTACTGCTACTACTACTACTACTACTACTACTACCACACAGCTGATTCTACTGGCTACACACTACCAGCTGACACTACTGACTGCATACTACCACTATACCACTACGAGCTGATACTACTGACTACAACACTACTAATCTGATGCTACTCACTACACACTACGCATACTGCTAGCTAATAGTACTGACTACACTACTACTACTACTACTGCTGCTGCTGCTGCTTCTACAACAACTACTAGTGCTACTACTACTACTACTACTACTGACTACATGTTACAAGCTGATGCTACTGAGTACATACTTCAATTACTCCTACTACCAGCTGGTAGTAGTGACTACATACTACGACTACTACTACTTCCACCACTACTCCTCCTACTACTACTGACTACATGCTGCCATCCGATGCTACTGACTACATACAACCAGCTGATACTGCTGCTGACTACATACTACTACTACTGCTGCTGCTGCTGCTGCTGCTGACTACATACTACCAGCTGATGCTACAGACTAGATACTACTACTACTACTACCCCCAGCTGGTACTACTGACTACATAATACTAATGACTACATGCTACCAGTTGATCCTACTGACTACATACTACTACCACTAGCTGATACTACTGACTACATACTACTACTACTACTACTGACTACTATACTGCTACTGCTGATGCTACTAGACTACTACTACTACTACTACTACTACTACTACTACTACTACTACTACTACTACTACTACTACCAGCTGACTACATACTATGACTGCTGACTACTACTACTACTACTACTACTACTACTACTGCTGCTGCTGCTGCTGCTGCTACTACTACTACTACTACTACTACTACTACTACTACTACTACTACTACTACCCTCAACAGCAGGTACTATTGACTATAATAATACTAATGACTTCATGCTGCCAGTTGATACTGCTACTACTACATGTTACTACTACTAGTAGCTGATACTACTCTCTACATACCACTACTATACTACTACTATTTGCTGCTGCTACTACTACTACTACTACTACTACTACTACTACTACTACTACTACTACTACTACTACTGACAACATACTGCCAGGTGATGCTACAGACTAAATACTGCTACTACTACTACTACTACTTACTACTACTACTACTACTACTACTACTACTACTACTACTACTACTACTACTACTACTACTACTACTACTACAGTCTGTAGCATCAGCTGGTACTACTGACTGCTACTACGACTACTGACTACTCTATCAGATGGCACTACCGACAACATACTACTATTTCCTACATGCTACCAGCTGATACTACTACTGACTATATACTGCTGCTGCTACTACTACTACTACTACTACTACTACTACTACTACTACTACTACTACTACTACTACTACTACTACTGATTGCATACCACAGCTACCGGTACTGCTACTTCTGCTGCTGTGTGACGACTACTACTACTACTACTGCTACTACTACTACTACCAGCCGAGACTACTGCCAAAATGCTACCTGCTGATACTACTGACTACATGCTACCAGCTGAAAACTATTGACTATATTCTACTACTGCTACTACTGCTACTGCTACTACTGCTACTACTGACTACATACTAGAATCTGATGCTACTCACACATGCTACGCCTACTACCAGCTAATACGACTACACTACTACTACTACTACTACTACTACTACTGACTAAATACTAGAATCTGATGCTACTATTACATGCTACGCCTACTACCAGCTGACTACACACAACTACTACTACTACTACTACTACTACTACTACTGCTGCTGCTACTACTACTACAACAACAACAACTACTACTACTGACTACATGCTAAAAGCTGATGCTACTGAGTACATACATCAATTACTCCTACTACCAGCTGGTAGTAGTGACCCCTCCTCCTCCTCCTCCTCCTCCTCCTCCTACTACTACTACTACTACATGCTACGAACTGATGCTTCTGACTACATACAAGCAGCTGATACAATGGACTACCTACTACTACTACTACTACTACTACTACTACTACTACTACTACTACTACTAACTACATACTACCAGCTGATGCTATAGACTGGATACTACTACTACTACTACTACTACTACTACTACTACTACTACTACTACTACTACTACTATCAGCTGGTACTACTGACAACATCATACTAATGACTACATGCTACTACTTGATACTACTGACTACATACTACTACTACTACTACTCACAACATACTGCCAGATGATGCTACAGACAAATACTGCTACAACTCTTCCTCTTCCTCTTCCTCTTACTACTACTACTACTACTACTACTACTACTACTACTGGCTGGTACTGCTGACTACAAACTACTACGACTTCCACCAGCTGGTACTACCGACAACATACTACTACTGACTACATGCTACCAGGTGATACTACTTTACTACTACTACTACTACTACTACTACTACTACTACTACTACTACTACTACTACTAGGTGATACTTACGACTACATACTACTACTACCACTACTACTACTACTGCTACTACTACTTATCACATACCACAGCTACTGCTGCTGTGACTACTACTACTACTACTACTACTACTACTACTACTGACAACATAATACTAATGACTACATGCTACTACTTGATACTACTGACTACACTACTGCTGCTGCTACTACTACTACTACTACTACTACTACTACTACTACTACTACTACTACTACTACTCACAACATATTGCCAGGTGATGCTACATACCAAATACTGCTAGAACTCTTCCTCTTACTACTACTACTACTACTACTACCGGCTGGTACTGCTGACTACTACAACTACTACGACTTCTACCAGCTGGTAGTACCGACAACATACTACTATTGACTACATGCTACCAGGTGACACTATTGACTACTACTACTACTACTACTACTACTACTACTACTACTACTACTAGGTGATACTTACGACTACATACTACTACTACTACTAGGTGGTGGTACTACTACTACTACTACTACTACTACTACTACTACTACTACTACTACTACTACTACTGATCACATACCACACAGCTACTGCTGCTACTGCTGCTGCTACTACTACTACTACTACTACTACTACTACTACTACTACTACTACTACTACTACCAGCTGATGGTTCTGACTACATACTACCTGGTGATAGTACTAGCACTACTACTACTACTACTACTACTACTACTACTACTACTACTACTACTACTACTACCAGCTGACACTACTGACTAACGTGCTGCTACCTGCTGATACTACTGACTACATGCTACCAGCTGAAACTACTGACTATATTCTACAACAACAACAACAACAACTACTACTACTACTACTACTACTACTACTACTACTACTACTACTACAGACTAAATCCTACCTGCTGATACTATTGACTACAAAGTACTACTGACTACATGCCAGCAGCTGATACTGCTGACTACTACTACTACTACTACTACTACTACCAGCTGATACTACTACTGCTGCTGCTGCTACTACTACTACTACTACTGCTGTTGCTGCTGCTACTACCACTACACTACTACTACTACTACATTCTACCTGCTGATACTACTGACTATATACTACTACTACTACAACAACAACAACTACTACTACTACTACTACTACTACTACTACTACTACTGACCACATACTACCAGCTGATACTAGTGACTGCAAACCGCATGCTGATACAATTGAATAGATACTACTAGCTGATACTACTGACTACATATATCTACTGCTACTCCTACTATGACCATTACTACTACTACTACTACTACTTGCTACCAGCTGATACTACTGACTACACACAGCTACTATATTATCACCAGCTGACCAGCTGAATATACTAACTAACTAACTAACTAACTAACTAACTAACTACTACTACTACTACTACTACTACTACTACTACTACTACTACTGACTACATATACTGACTACATACAGCTACTAATATTACTACCAGCTGATTATACTAACCCCATACTACTACTACTACTACTACTACTACTACTACTACTACTACTACTACTACCAGCTGACACTATTGACTACATGCTACTACCAGGTGTTGCTACTGACTACATGCTTCAATTACTACTACTACCAGCTGGCAGTAGTGACTACATATTACTACTACCCACGACGATTACTACTGCTAACTACATGCTACCAGCTGATGCTACTGACTACATACATCCAACTGATACTACTCTACATACTACTACTACTACTACTGACTACATATACTACCA
>JADBJO010002773.1:12500-15000 GCA_016801955.1 Conus betulinus
CCACTACTACTACTACTACTACTACTACTACTACTACTACTACCACCACCTGCTGATACTACTGACTGCATACTACCTGCTGATACTACTGACTACATACTACCTGCTGCTACTACTACTACTACTACTACTACTACTACTACTACTACTACTACTACTACCGGCTGATACTACTGACTACCTACTACCTGCTGGTATTGCTACTGCTACGGCTACTGCTGCTGCTGCTACTGCTGCTGCTGCTACTGCTACTACTACCGGCTGATACTACTAACTACCTACTACCTGCTGGTACTACTACTACTACTACTACTACCAGCTGATACTACTAACTACATACTACCTGCTGATACTACTGACTACATACTACTACTACTACTACTAGTATTACTATTACTATTACAAGCCGGTACTACTACTACCACTGGTACTACTAAGTACTATACACTACTACTACTACCACTTTAACCAGCTAATACTATTGACTACATACTACTGTTGCTGCTACTAGTACTACCAGCTGGTACTACTGACTATACACTACTACTACTACTACTACTACTACTACTACCTGCTGATACTACTGACTACATGCTACCTGCTGATACTACCGACTACATACTACGTGCTGATACTACTGATACATACTACCTGCTGATACTACTGACTACATGCTACTACTTACTGATACTGCTACTACTACTATTACTACTACTACTACTACCGGCTGATACTACTGACTATGTACTACCTGCTGGTACTGCTGCTGCTGCTGCTACTACTACTACTGCTGCTGCTGCTGCTGCTGCTGCTACTACTACTACTACTACTACTACCGTTGATACTACGAACTACATACTACCTGCTGGTACTACTACTACTACTACTACTACTACTACCGGCTGATACTACTAACTACATACTACCTGCTGATACTACTGACTACATGCTACCTGTTGATACTACTGACAACATGCTAGCAGCTGATACTACTGACTACATGCTATCTGCTGATACTACTGACTACAGGCTACCAGCTGATACTACTGACTACATGCTAGCAGCTGATACTGTTTATGTTCTTGACTGTTCTTATTGTAGTTGTTACTTTTTCTTACTACTACTACTACTACTACTACTACTACTACTACTACTACTACTACTACCGGTTGATACTACGAACTACATACTACCTGCTGGTACTACTACTACTACTACTACTACTACTAGATACTACTGACTACATACTACCTGCTGATACTACTGACTACATGCTACCTGCTGATACTACTGACTACATGCTAGCAGCTGATACTACTGACTACATGCTAGCAGCTGATACTGTTTATGTTCTTGACTGTTCTTATTGTAGTTGTTACTTTCTTACTTAGTTTCTTGGTAAAACAAAATAGATGAGTTCACAAAACAAATAAATCGCCTTGAACAATAAACAATATATTTTTTTTTAAAGGGGGTGAAAAGGAAATGAAAAAAATAGACAGGTCCGGTATAGATAGGGGAAATCAGAAAAAGCGAAAGAGGCCCTCAGACAGCACCCTAATGGCAACTGTCTCCCGTAAAGCTGGAGACGGGGAAGAATTCAAATAATAATACACACAATATACTAACAATACAATGCAATAAATAAACAAACAAACAAACAAACAACAAAACAAAGATAATCAAGAAAAAGATGTTTATTTGGACTGAGCGGTAATCAACTCCACCACCTACACTAGTTGAGTGGAGGTGAAGTCGATCCCACACTCAGAGGGGTAAGGGGAAAATCCAAATGAAACGATAGGAAAGGGAAAGAAATAGATATTAATTTAATGAGAGAGGGAAGGACTATCGACTCCCCAACGCCATGCCCCCCCCCCCCCCCCCCCCCCCCCCCCATCAGAGCAGGAAGAGGTTGGGCTATCAGTCCTGGGGAAGGGGACAAAACAAATCCTAATACTCTAGGGGAAGGACAGCGACTCCTCAACGCCTTACCCCCTCCCCCCCCCCCCCCCCCCCCCCCCCCCCTGCTGCCAGGTACGAGCGAGAGGAGGTTGAGGCCATCGGTCCTGAGGGGCGGAAAGGGTCAAAGGGAAATCCTACAAAACAAACAAACTTAACAGAGTAGAGCAATCAAAAGAAATCTCAAACACAAAACAAATGAAAAATTAAAAAAAACTGCAAACCATAATCACATCAATTATCCAAAACTTTTCTTTGCACAAATAGAAATCTTAATTTTTTTTTCCATGGAGGGGGTATTAAAAAAAAACCTAGTTCTTAGTTGGGGTCACCACTGTCACACTGTGCACAAATGCATGCACGCACTCAGCTCAGCATTCACTCCGTGCAAACGCAGTCTCTCCAAACACCAGAAGGCGCACTGCGGTAACTCTTCTCCCCCTCCTCTCCGGGGAATAATTTACTAAATGATAATCAACTTTTCAAATCTTCTGTTCCTCCACTCCAGTGGAGTTAACAAACAATCCACAGATCCACT
>JADBJO010002773.1:20000-67500 GCA_016801955.1 Conus betulinus
CCACCGTCTTGTACAGAGGTTTCAGGCCACTGGCAGCGCGCAGGATCGGCCACGATCAGGCTGTCCTTGGTGTACTGACAGACATGCTGACCAATTCCTCCTGCTGTCTGCCCTATGCAGTCGGACTGTCACCTCATCCACCTTAAGGCGTGAGCTCCTACAGGCTGCAAATGTCAATGTCAGTAGAAGGACAGTTTGTAACCGTTTGCACGAGTTTGGGCTGTCATCCCAGAGACCAGCAGTCCGAGCACCACTTACTCCAGCTCACTGCAGAGCATGGGCAGACTGGACTGGTGTCCTCATCACGTTCGCTGGACGAGGCAGCAATGGTCTCGAGTGCTGTTCACAGATGAGTCCCACTTTCACTTGACATTCAATGACAGCAAGGCCCGAGCATGGCAAAGGCCAGGAGAACATTTTGCTGACGCCACAGTTCGTGAGGTGGATCGTTATGGACGGGGTTCTGATGGTCTGGGGTGGCTTCAGTCGTCAAGACAGAACTCCCCTGTACATCATTCAAGACATGCTGACAGGGGCGCGGTACCATGACGAGATTGTGAGGCCCCTGATCCATCCCACCCTTCAGGCCATGGGTAACGCTGCTGTTTTCCAAGACAACAACGCCTGTCCACATCGAGCCCGTGTCGTGGACGATCATCTACAGCAAGAGGGGATCATCCAGATGCAGTGGCCATCTCGCTCACCTGATCTGGCTCCAACTGAGCACCTCAGGGATGTCCTTGGACGGCAGGTAGCCCACAACCACCCCCCACCTGTTGATGTGGCCCAGCTCACTCTCTTTCTGCAGCAGGAGAGGCAGGCCATACCGCGGGACACTCTTCAGACCCTGGTGGACTCCATGCGTCGACGTGCCGCTTGCCTGGCGGCAAACGGTGGCTACACTCGGTACTGAATGGTGCAGTTTTCAGTTGTGGCTTATGTGACGATCCTGAGGAAGGGTGATTGGACATTACATCCGCTGTCCGCGTTTGATTTGTTGATTTCGTGCAATGGTCCAATGAATTTGTTCTTGAGTAAATTTGGAAGATTTTGCATCCATTCTTCTTAACATTGGCTGTAGTGTTTTGGTCTGGGAGACAGCGTTGGCAATGGCCCTTAACTTTTTGTCAGTAGTATATGACTTTGTTGCTTACATCAAGGTTTCTATGACTTTGTCGCTTACATCAAGGTTTCAGTGACTTAGTTGCTAACATCAAGGTTTCTATTAGTCAGGTACTTCCATCAAGGTTTCAGTGACTTGGTTGCTTACGTCAAGGTGTCAGTGACTTGGTTGCTTACATCAAGTTTCTATTAGTTGGCTGTTTACATCAAGGTTTCAGTGACTTAGTTACTAAAGTCATGTTTCAGAGAATTAGCTAGATACATCCAGATTTCAGTGAGTTGGTAATTGAACCAAGACATGCCTGGAACGCTTACATCAAGGAGCAGAAGGATACACATGCGCAGCTTCACTTGGAAAACGCGCGCGAGTATGCTTCCTCCTCATCAAAAGTAGGTTCTTCATGAAAAAGAGTTAATTATGCGAGTGAAATGTTAAAACATTTAAGACACCATGTGGGAAAATGCCTCTTGTGGTGGGAAAGAGTGTTGTGTGATTTCTGTCGGAAATTTTCAGTCTGAAAGGTAGTAAACAACTTTTTCCTTGTCACGCCACCATGTACGAGGCCAGGCAAGATGGTGTGACTTCAGATCAGTACTTAAAATTACAAAATTATCTGTCAAATTTAATGTCACTGTGCATTTTTTTTTTTGTTATTGATCTCTTTGATGAATTTAGTCCAGAATGAGTTCATGACAATACTTCAGATGTCACTGGATTATTTGACTGGAATGTTTATTTCATATCCCATCCGGTCACATAAGAATGTTCACAAAACCCAATTTTGAATGCAGAGAAACCCTGCTTGGGTACAGCGTTACAAAAAAAAAAGAAAAAAAGAAAAGACAGGGTACATTTTGTGATGAAGAGTGAAGCTGCCCACACGCTTGCTTCTATTCCTGTCATATTCTGGTTAAATCCAGAGCAAGCTTCAATTTACTGGGGGTAAACATTCGAAGTAATTAACACCAAGGTTTCATTGAGTTAATTTCTTACTTTCAGGTTTCAGTGATTTAGTTACTTACATTCAGGTTTCAGTAAGTTATTTACTTACATTCAGATTTCTTTGAGTTAGTTAACTACATGTAGTTTCAGTAAAAGTCAGTTTTCATGCAATTAGTTGTATTCAGCTTTCGATGGATAATTCAGTCAATTCAGGTTTCAGAGAATAAGTTAAATAAGTTATACTTAGGTTTTAGAGAACTTGTTCATCCAGGTTTCAGTTAGTTCCATTTTAGTTCCAGTGAATTCACTATTTTTATGTTCCAGTTAGTTACATTCATGTCCAGTTAGTTACATTCATGTTCCAATTAGTTACATTCATGTTTCAGTTAGTCACATTCATGTTCCAGTTAGTTACATTCATGTTCCCATTAGTTTGCATTCATGTCCCAATTAGTTCCAGTTAATTACATTCATGTCCCAGTTAGTTACATTCAGGCTTCAGTCAGTCAATTATTTTCAGATTTCTTCTAGTCACACTCTGGTGACATGCTAGGCAGAGATCACCATCCCAGAAGAGAGGGAAAATCAGAGTGGGAGATGACGTAATACTCCATCAGTTCCTCCAGAACGACAGCATGTTCAGGCTTGCAGCAAGAGAGGCACACTTTAGATGGAGAGTCAGGGGGCATGGAGCACGCTATGTTTATGCTCTGCTGCTGCCGACAGCCTGACCCTAAATCAGCACACCTGGCAGCTCTGACATGACTGGAGGTGCCGCTCCATCTTCTGCTGTGTGCCAACTCTGACACGACTTCTGGTGCTGGCCTGTCTTCAGCTGTGCCAGCTCTGACACAACTTCTGGCGTTGGCCTGTCTTCAGCTGTGCCAGCTATGACATGACTTGAGGTGCCAGCATCATTTACGCTGAGCCAGCTCTGACACGACTTCTGGTGCTGGCCTGTCTTCAGTTGTGCCAGCTTTGACACGACGCACGGCGTTGGCTGTGTCTTCAGCTATGCCAGCTCTGACAGGATTTGTGGTGCTGGCTGTCTTCAGCTGTGCCAGCTCTGACAGGATTTGTGGTGCTGGCTGTCTTCAGCTGTGCCAGCTCTGACAGGATTTGTGGTGCTGGCTGTCTTCTTCAGCTGTGCCAGCTCTGACAGGATTTGTGGCACTGGCCTGTCTTCAGCTGTGCCAGCTCTGACACGACTTGCGGTGACGGTTGAAGGATGGCCTCCACTTGAAGCGTGCCCCACATAGACAGCAGTACTCCTGACCACTGTGTTTGGCCTGCATGTGGTCCCTCAGGCTGCTGGACTGGGAGAAGGTCAGGGGGCAGTGGGGGCAGCACACAGACAGTGCTACCTGGCAGTGCTTGCCGTGCCGGCACAGGTCATACTTGGTCAGGAAGTCTGCCTTGCAGGCCGTGCACTGGACTGGGGTGCAAAGTCTGGCTCAGGTGCTGGCACACGTTCTTCAGCAGGTCGCAGGTCACGTGACACACCTGGCACTCGATGACCCCAGGTCCGTTGAGGAGGGCGCTACCCCTGTTTACTTGAGGCTGGGGGACAGCGAGGGGAGAGGTTGGCTGAGGGAGATGACGTGGAGGTAGACCCGGGTCCCCTTTGTCAGGAGGGGGCTCTGTGGAACACAGGAAAAAAGAGTCACTACCACTTAAATGAGTGTGATGTCACCACCACTTAAATGAGTGTGATGGGGGCTTTGTGGAACAGAGGGAAAAAAAGAGTCACCAACACTTAAATGAGTGCGATGTCATGACAACTTTTGGGGCTCTGTGGAACAGAGGCAAAAAGAAAGTCACCGACAGTTAAATGAGTGTGACATCATGACAACTTTTTTATCTTCTGGTTGTCAAACCTGTTTGTACACACTTTTCTCTGAAGTCAGGCAAACCACGTCCAATCAGTTCATCAAATAGTTTCCCCGAAGATGGAGTATGGCTGCAAATAGTAGAGCTGTCTGGGATCAAAAAGAAAAGAAAGTGTATTCTGATTATACGTACGTATACACAGTTAAGCTAGCTTTACGACCATTCTAATGCAGACAATGAGGAAAAGAAAAACGGCAGAAAGAAAAAGGTGACAGTGACAGATGGGACGATGGGAGGATGGGGGAGGGGAGGGGGTGGGAGGAAGGGAGGTGAGCAAGACATGGAATACCTCATTAGGCAGTTCTTGATACGTGATTGCTATTCCAGTTGTCATGTGTCTCATACAAAGCGCATTGTATCAACATGTGCACTGTGTTGTGCTCCTAGTCTTACTCTCTGATTTGCCCTACGCACTGGTGAGCACCAGGTCATATCATTTACTTGTTTTAAACTCCTCTCTCTGTGTTAAACAAGCATGCATGAACAAAAGTACAAACATGCTCTCTCTCTCTCTCTCTCACGCGCGCGCGTGCGCGCGCGCGCGCACACACACACACACACATATGCACATGCACACACACATACTGACACACGCGCACATGCATGCACACACAAACACACACATATACACTGTGCGCATGCATGCAGGTACAGAGAGAGAGACAGACAGACAGACAGACAGACAGAGACAGAGAGTGAGACAGACAGGCAAACAGACAGAGAGAGAGAGAGAGAGAGAGAGAGAGAGACAGAGACAGAGACAGAGAGCGACAGACAGAGAGAGAGAGATCATTATCAGCGGAACCCCCACAACGACCACATGGCTCTCTCTGCTATGACAGACGTTGCGCCACTTTCACATCATTATGTCATTGGAGAGAGACGTAATGCCATTTTCACATCATTATGTCATTGGAGAGAGATGTAGTGCCAATTTCACATCATTATGTCATTGAGAGAGGCGTTGTGCCACTTTCACATCATTATGTCATTGGAGAGAGAGACGTAGTGCCAATTTCACATCATTATGTCATTGAGAGAGACGTTGTGCCACTTTCACATCATTATGTCATTGGAGAGAGACGTAGTGTCAGTTTCACATGTGTCATTGGAGAGTAGTGCCATTTTCATATGTGTCATTTAAGAAACATAGTGCCAGTTCCACAAGTGTCATTGGAGAGAGACGTAGTGCCTGTTTCACATGTGTCATTGGAGAGAGACGTATTTCCTGTTTCACATGTGTCATTGGAGAGAGACATAATGCCAGTTTCACATGTGCCATTGGAGAGATGTGGTGCAAGTTTCACATGTGTCATTGGAGAAAGACGTAGTGCCAGTTTCACCTGTATCACTGGAGAGACCGTGCCAGTTTCGCACCTGTCTTTGGAGAGATGTAGTGCTAGTTGCTAGTTTCAAAGTGTCACTGGGGAGATGTACCACTGTCAGATGTGTCATTGGAGGCATAGTGCCGGTTACACATGCGTCATTGGAGAGACGTAGTGCCAGTTTCACATGAGTCATTGGAGAGTGAAAGATGTAGTGCTAGTTTCACATGTGTCATTGGAGAGTGAGTACTGTCAGTTTCACAAGTTTCATTGGAGATGTAGTGCCAGTCTCACATGTGTCATTGGACAGACGTTGTGCCAGTTTCACATGTGTCAATGGAGAGAGACATAGTGCCAGTTTCACACGTGTCAATGGAGAGAAACATAGTGCCAGTTTCACAAGTGTCATTGGATGGACGTAATGCCATTCTCATATGTGTCACTGAAGAGACATAGTGCGAGTTTCACATCAGTCATTGGAGAGAGACATAGTTCCATTTTGACATGTATCAATGGAGAGAGATGTAGTGCCAGTTTCACGTGTGTCATTGGAGAGAGACGTGGTGCCAGTCTCACATGTGTCATTGGAGAGATGTAGTGCCAGTTCCACAAGTGTCATCGGAGAGACGAAGTGCCAGTCTAACATGTGTCATTGGAGAGGCATTGTGCCAGTTTCACATGTGTCATTGGACAGACTTTATGTCAGTGTCCCTTGTGTCACTGGAGAGATGTAGTGCGAGTTTCACATCAGTCATTGGAGAGAGACATAGTGCCAGTTTCACATGTGTCATTGGAGAGAGATGTAATGCCAGTTTCACATGTGTCATGGGAGAAACGTGGTGCCATTTTCACATGTGTCGCTGGAGACATATAGTGGCAGTTTAGAATGTGTCACCGGAGAGATGTAGTGCAAGTTTCATGTGTCATTGGAGACACGTACTGCCAGTTTCCAGTGTGTCATTGGGAAGATGAACTTCAGTTTCACGTTTGTAATTGGAATGATATGGGACCAGTTTCACATGCATCACTGGAGAGAGATGTAGTGCCAGCTTCACATGTGTCACTGGAGTGAAGTAATGCCAGTTTCACATGTGTCATGGAGAGGTGTAGTGCCAGTTCCACATGTGTCACTGGAGAGAGACGTAGTGCAGTTTTTCTGATATGTCATTTGGCGAAAGTAGAAGTGGTTTCTGATGTGTCATTGAAAGAATATAGAAGCAGTTTCTGATGTGTCGTTGTAAGAATGTAGAAGCAGTTTCTGATGTGTCATTGTAAGAATGTGGAAGCAGTTTTTGATGTGTCGTGAGAGGAATGTATAAGCAGTTTTTGATGTGTCACTGTGTGATGAGAATTGGGAGTGGGTTGGTGTGTTCTCGAGGGGAAGGACTTGGAATATTTTCTCTATGAAAATTATGTTAAAATTTCACCTCCACCCCCTCTGTAACTAGTAATGGAAGCAGCAACTTTCCGATTCTAGTCATCGAAAGAATTTTAAAATTTTTCTCAGGACTGTTAAAATACACAATCATGGCTCAGGGAGAAGTTTCCTTAGGCTTGAACTCTTAAAAGTACTTGTAGTTCTGAAAGACAGAAATAGAGAGAAGTTCAAACAGTCAATACTGATTAACAACAAAGAACTGACACAGTTAAGTGCATTTTCACACATCAACTTTACTGGTTTACACAAAGGTGAAATGTTTAAAGCTATTTCTTAATAGAAAAATCACTTAGTTCAAGCTGAGTTTTGGTTCTCACTGTTTCATCATTAAGTGAGGGAAAGTTCTGGACGAGTTGAGGTGGAGTCCACTTGGAATATCAGAACTTATCTGATGTTGGGGAAGATAGTTGTTCTCTCTCTTGTTGCTGGTGACTGATCCACTTGGGTGGAGACCTGCTGCTCAATGGTGGGCTGGGTGTTTCTTCACACCAGCCTTGCCCTGGATAGCTGGGACCCCAGTTCTATAACGAATAGAACCTGATCTTAGTTAAGTAGCTGAGAGTCTGGCGTGTCCAGTTCACACACTTGCCTCTTTCTTTCAGAAGAGGTGTGAGATCTCAGACAACAAGGACTACACTAGCATACATATAATCTGCCATACTCATCAATCTCCACTTTTGTTTAGATGTTGAGTGGAGTTTACAAAAGAGTAGGAGACAGTAATATATGCTAAACAATTTTAGTCAAATAACTCTTCAGTTTTTTTCTTATGAATTAAATTACATTAACTTAGAATACACTTAGCCCAAGTACACACATGGTGTAGACTTAGAGTTACCACTACAAGACATTCCAACAATCACCAGTATTCATAAATCAACTTAACAGTTTTCACCTAGTGCAGGCATATTGTTTTTGTGATCAAAGTTTATCATTCAGTTATCTTCTTAACAGATAGAATGGCATACTAGCAAAAGTCAGATTGTACACAAAGAATGGTGGTCAGATTGTTAACATAGAATCTTAACCACATGGTAATAAATTGTAAGTAGTAATGTTAGCACACAGAAAAAAAAAGTGGACACAAACGAATATTTGTCTTGTAATTTGTTTGTCCACTATTTTTTGTGTGTGTGTGTGTGGTGCACTAACATTAATATTCCAGATTTGTTTAGATTTCCACCTGCAGTTGTGTCTCTTTGCAACCACATGGTAGCAGCTCTTACCATGTGTGGGGGAAAAAACTATTGCAACAGAATGCTCCCTCATCATCTTGGTAAATGTCACCAAGTATTAGCACAAAGTTACACTGTCAAACCACAAGGTAGTAGCTTTTACCACATGGTGGGAAACAAACTTACAACAGAATGCTCCTTCATCGTCTTGATGAATTTCACCAAGTATCAGCACAAAGTTACACTGTTAAACCATATGGCATACATACAATCAATGCAAACACTGAAAATGCAGAAACATAGTTTCAACTTACATTTGTGGAAAGTTTGTGAAGCTTAGGCTGGAGATTTAGGGTAAAATGAGATAACCATGCACTCTCTCTAGTTTATCCCTGTTGTTTGTGTGGCTACACCATATTGATCTACAGTTAGTCTGAGGAATCAGTGAATGGGAGGGACTCTGTCTCCCCTTTTTATATGCTAAACTGTCAAGTCCAGTTTCTATTCCAGTTGAGTGTATGTCACTTAAGACAACAAAAAGGGAAGGGAAGGGTGTTGTCAACTCCCACCCCTTACCATGTAATGGACCAGTTTCAACCATGTGAAACAAGGCTTGTGTTGTAGTGCCTAGATCAACACATGATAATTGACAAAGCGTGATTTAACATAATTGCATAATTCACTGGCCCTGCGCGTAAGTATCTGCGTGCAGGGTGAAAGGGGAGGGTGTGGCCCTGCGCGTAAGTATCTGCGTGCAGGGTGAAAGGGGAGGGTGTAACGAAATGCTTGACAAACCCATCTGATCGGTCCCACTCTAACTCCAAACTGAAGAATAGATTTCAAATCTATGCCCACTCTCCCCTCTCAACCCCCCCCACGTTACATTGCATTGTAACAATGGCCCATCTCCCCCCCCCCTCCCCAGTGCTATCTTCACTCCCCCCCCCCCCCCCCCCCCATCCCGTGACACAAAGGCATGTTGCCGTTCCACACACACACACACACACACACACATCCTCCTGAGCCACGTGTGGCATTACTTCCCACAAAGAGTACCGGCAAACCTCCCTCCTTCTCCACTCCCACCCCCCCTCTTTCATATCTACTGTCTGCATGCCATGGACCTCTGGTAAATGATGTCACTGTGTTTACCCCAACAATGTCTGAATAACATTCATGGTCTAAGTGTGCATACATTTCTCAGCCATGGGACTCAGCGCTAACTTCAAATGGTTTTCCGATGGCAAGAATAGATCCTTCCACCTCTCACTCCCAGCGTTTGACTGACACCTTGTCAGCCAGATCAGAAACCTGATTTGGCAGTTTAGAATACATATACCAGACAAATAGGTTCGCAACTTCACTGACCCCTCAAGACTGCCTGAAGATCAGAACAGTGAAAAACGAAGGGACAGCTAGAGAGAAGGCCTGGTAACGTTTTTGATCTCAAGTCTCATTCGCTGTTTCATACCCAGGAAAAGTGAGCTGGAACTATGTTTTACATTTTCAAATCTATGTATTGATTTTATGTATGCTGTGTGGGTTACCATTGTAACTTTATACAAATGCTTAGCGACATTTATCAAACTGATGAATGATTATTCTGTGTGGTAGTTTGATTGCCATCATATGGCCAAAGCTCTCTCTACGTGGCTATGATTCTTTGTTAACAATCTGACCACTGTTCTTTGTGTTCACCCTGACTTTGCCGGTATGCAATTCTATCTGTTAAGATGATAATTCAATGATAAATTTAGATCAGAAAAACAGTATGCCTGTGCTAGGTTAAAAAGTGCTAAGCTGATTTTGTAAACACTGGTGATTGTTGGATTGATTTGTAGTGTATGACTTTAAGTCTACACCACATGTGTACTTGGACTAAGTGTAGCCCAAGTCAATGTGATTTAATTCATAAGAAACATGGAAGAGTTGTTTGACTGAAATGGTGTAGCATTGTATTACTGTCTCCTACCCTTTTGTAAGCTTACCTCAGCCTTGAAACAAAAGTGGAGATTGATAGTTATAGTAGAAACTCTACCATAGAGAAAACTTCACTGGCTGAGTCTCACACCTCTTCTGAAAGATAAAAGGGTAAATGCGTGAACTTGACAAAGCAGCCATCAGCTTCTTCTCACCTACAGACCAAGTTCTCTTTATCGCAGAACTGCGACTCTGGTCATGCTACACATTGTGGGCTAAACCATACTCTGGGCTATGCCAGAAACCAGGGGAACACCAGGTACCATGGCTACACTTTAAACCGGGGCGACCCCAGACAACCAGTCTACATGGGAGGGGCAGTCACCAGCCACAGGAGAGATCAACTACATCTCCAATATAAGTTAAGCTATTGATTTCCCTGGACTCAAACCCATCAGACCCTCACCCTCACTTTTATGATGAAACAGTGAGAATCTGTCTATGAGTACCACTTTGGCTACAGCACTGGGTGTACGCAAGTGAAGTGGATATATCATAAAGGGATGCATTCAGAGTAACTTAGACAGACCCACCGTATTCCAACATAAGCGGCTGGACAGAGTGTAAGCAAGTAAAGTAGGAGTGAAGAAGGGGCCCCCCCCCCATTGTTGTGGTTCAGTGAGAACTAAAATCTTGCCTATTGAACCGACATGTAAATACTTGCCTATGTGTAAGCAAGTAAAGTTGATGTGTGAAACTGCACTTAACTTGTGTCAGTTTTCTATTGTTCAATCAAATGTTGAATGTTTGAACTTCTCTCTTCAATTCTGTCTTTCGGAGCTACAAGTACTTCTAAGAGTACAGGCCTAAGGGAAATTATCTTAGAGCCACTCTTAAGTATTTTAACAAGACCCGGAACAAATAAAAATTTCTTTCGATGACTAGTACTGGAAAGTTGCTCTTTCCACCACTAGTAAGAGAGAGGGATAGGTGAAATGTTAAGATAATTCTCATTGAGAAATAATTCCAAGTCCTTCCCCTAGAGGACCCACCTACCTCTCATCCACCTCTTGTCACGGGGAGGGGGGGGGGGGAGAGAAGGAAGGAGGAGGATGGTTTCTCTGTAGTACGCCAACCACTTGCCGATCACTGAGTGAGTAGATATGCAAGAGAGAAGGGGAAGGGGGAGAGGCAGGTGACAAGACTGAAATTGACTTCACCTTTCTCTCTGCCAGTGGGGCTGTTGGCTGGTTTTAAAGAGAGTTTCCGACAGACGGTGGGAAGACTGAGGGGGTGAGGCATTTGAATTGGGAAGGAAAAAAAAAAAAGGGGGGGGGGGGGGGGGATTGAGAGGGGAGAGTTGGCATGGATTTGAAATCTATCCTGCCTGTCATGTGCAGACAGGAGAGAAAAGGGGGGGGGGGGGGGGGGCAATGGTGTCTGCTCGTGCAGTTTGTACAAGAGGGTGGTTGGGACCAATTGGGTGGAGTTATCAAGTGACTCGTCACACACATTGTAAGAATGTAGAAGTGGTTTCTGATGTGTCATTATAAGAATGTAGAAGCAGTTTCTGATGTGTCATCAGAGGAATGTAGAAGCAGCTTCTGATGTGTCATGAGAGGAATGTAGAAGCAGCTTCTGAAGTGTCATTGTATGAATGTAGAAGCAGTTTCTGATGTGTCATGAGAGGAATGTAGAAGCAGCTTCTGATATGTCATTGTTTGAATGTAGAAGCGGTTTCTGAAGTGTCATTGTACGAATGTAGAAGCGGTTTCCGATGTGTCATGAGAGGAATGTAGAAGCAGCTTCCAATGTGTCATTGTATGAATATAGAAGTGGTTTCTGAAGTGTCATTGTACGAATGTAGAAGCGGTTTCTGATGTGTCATGAGAGGAATGTAGAAGCAGCTTCTGATGTGGCATTGTATGAATGTAGAAGCGGTTTCTGAAGTGTCATCATACGAATGTAGAAGCAGTTTCTGATGTGTCATAAGAGGAATGTAGAAGCAGCTTCTTATGTATCATTGTACAAATGTAGAAGCAGTTTCTGATGTGTCATTGTACGAATGTAGAAGTGGTTTCTGATGTGACTTTGTAAGAATGCAGAAGTTGTTTCTAATATGCCATTGTAAGAATATAGAAACGATTTCTGAGGTGTGATGAGCGGAATGTAGAACTGGTTTCTGACATGTCATTGAAAGATGCAGAGACAGTTTATGATGTGTCGCCACGTCACTGTTATGATAATGAAGGAATTGTCAGACTGCGTTTAGTTTCCCCCATTACTAATTTTTGTTCAGCACACACACACACACACACACACACACACACACACACACACACACACACTTCAGTATTGATCTTCAAGGTATGATTTACTGTAGTATTTCAAAACATTGCATCTCAGTAACTTTAACCTTCCTCCACACACATACTTCAGATAAGGGCGCACGCGTATGCGTACAGAGACAGAGAGAGAGAGAGAGAGAGAGAGAGAGAGAGAGAGAGAGAGAGTGTGGTGGGGAAGAGATTCTTTGAAGTGAGGCAGGGGGAGGAGGGTGTGGGACTAACTAGCATGATGAATATGTCATTTGCACGGCTGAACATTACATTTCCTCTGACGCAAACTTATCCAAATACTTTTATTCAAACTCTCTGTTACAGCTAGCATGAGTCAGACCCAATTTCAAATAAACACACACACACACACACAAATCTCAAACATACACACTGTCTCTCTCTCTCTGTCTCTGTCTCTCTCTCTCTCTCTCTCTCACACACACGCACACACACACCCAAGCACACACACACACACACACACATACACACCAGCGCGCACACACACACACACACACACACACTCATAACGCATCAGTTTTGAGAATCTTTATACTAACTAGACCCGAGCTGACGACCTCCACTTGAAATTACACCCACCCCTGCAGACACAGTCTTCCTCCCTCCCATACTGCACACTCATGAACACAGCCAACAACGTCGCCACACCACAGTGGAGTGCTGGTGCCAGTGCGAAAAACGCACACGCAGAGGATGCCAGTAATTCCCGGATCTAAGTTCAAGTCTTGATCCAGGCAGGTTTTTTACTCCCACCCCTGCCCTCTCTGTCTTTTCAATGCACATGCTGGGCGCTAGTCTTTCGGGTCCCAGACAATGGAGTAAGGTTCCACGTGGCTGTAGGCACCTTCATGTGGTAGTGCCAGAAAAGCAAGGAGCTGTCGCGGACATTTTGGCAGAAACGTCTCCACTGGTGCCAGGAAGGACCCGCAGACAGAAAACACAGATGGAAAAGGGGTGCTGTGCCATCCTATGGCAACAGGTATTCTGTGGGATCAGCAGCCCGTCATACACACAGGGAATTGTTAGTACAGTACAATCCAATGTAAAATAGTACAAGGCAGTGCATACAGCACAGTACAATAAAGTACAATATAACACAAGAACGTACAATACAATATAATGCAGTACAGTAAAAATACAATACAGGACGGTACAATACAGTAAATACAATACAGTACAGTACAATACATTACAGTACAATACAGTATAGTACAGTATAACACACTACAGTACAGTACAATACAATATAGCACAATAATTGTAGTTATATATTACAGTACAATACAGTATAGTACAGTACAACACACTACAGTACAGTACAATACAATATAGTACAATAATTAATTGTAGTTACAAAACATAGTACAATGTGATATAATTCGATGGAATGAAATGCAGTGCAATGAAATACTGTACAATAATGTTCACATTATACATCACATACAACAGTGCGGTATGTTAACAGCAATAAGATTGTACAACACAAAGATGATGATAAAGTCATGAATAAGATACAATGTTGACGACAAAGGTCTACAACGTTAATGATGAAGTTAGACAACACGACCATGACAATGTTGGCACAAAGGTAACACATCATGATGATAAAGTTAGACAATACGATCAAGGCAATAAAGTGATACAACGCAATACGCTGATGATGGCATAAACACTCCAGAATCATCATCACTGCGTCGCAACATCTGCATCTAAAATCGAAGTTAACCCACGAGCATGTTCAGCAGTCAGAACTGCTGACATGACTGCCAGACAGTCCCAGTTCCCGCTGTGCGTTGTCAGAGAGTGGACAGAACAAGGCAGAGCAAATGTACAGGTCAGAGGTCGGGCTTACAGCAGAGGTCAAGTATTAACAACCAAGTTTGAACAGATGAAAACCGTCATGGCTCTCTGAAAAAAAAAATGAATGTGAAGAAGTCTAGCAAACGACAGGAAAATGAAGAGTCATGTGGATCGTGCTTGCATAGAAAAAATATAGGGCATGGGACCTGCATCAGTGTCAGGTATGGTATGAGTCAAAGGCTGGACTGTGCGATGAACATGTTTTGGAACAGGATGATCTGATGAGAAAAAAGCAGGTGCAGCTTTGAGTGTTATGGAGAATATATACCGCGTTTGGGCCTGCACTACAACCGTGGACCGGAACCAAAGCAAGGCATGGCGGCCATTTCTCACAGCCACTGGGCAGATCAAATGAAAGCCGCTATTGATTCCACTCGCCGCTGTCCATGCTCTTCTGCTTGGCTCGCCATTCTCTCATTTGCTGCAGTCGTCGCTGATAGCGTACGGGATCTCTCCTCACCCGGTGGTAGTACTTCTGCCAGTCTGCCTGTTTCTTGGTGAAAAGGCCCGCTCTTTCCTTGTGTGGCAGCGGCCCTGGCCATTTGGTGTCGACTGCAACACAAGAACGACACATGCAGTGCTTCGTTATCTAGTCGTCAGCCACGAATGGGTACTTTAACATGTAGCGGTAGATTCGCTGGTCTAGCCCCCCCCCCCCCCCCCCTCTCTCTCTCTCTCTCTCTCTTGCACTCTCTCCGCTCCCGCGTCTCTCTCCCTCCCTCCCCCTTCTCTCTCTCTCTCTCTCTCTTAATTGAACTTAAAAAAAAATCCGTATCTTATTTCAGTACTAGCCACTTTTTGCATGCTTCTACATTTATCGCCTTGTCTCATTTTGCATAGTTGAGCCTACTCAGGGCAAGGTATGGATATTAAAAAGCATATCAGTGCTCATCTATTATCCTCGTAAATAAAGAATTTTCTCTTGTCTTGTTTGCCCCTTCCCCATCCCCACCGCTCCAACCATCACTACCCCCTCGCCCTCTCCCTCTCCGCCCCTCCCCACTCCATTTGTATATTGTTGACCCTACTCAGTGCTTTTCTATAATCCTCGTAACTAAAGAATTTTGTCTTGTCTTGTCTTGTCCTCTTTCCCTTTCCCAGTATCACTCACGTATGGTCATGTACTTAAGAACAAAAATACTTCAGATTTCATTGGTTTTATGATGCTGTTTGGCACTTAAAGATGTGTATATGCGATTATATAATGCTAAAACTAACATTTTAACCCGGTTCGCCCCACGCCCCCAATCTCCCTTGTCTCCTGTTTGTCTCTCCCATTCCCAACACTGTAGCAGTGGCTGTAATGCTTCAATTGCCACTGCTTCCGTCATCTCTCTATCCCACTCCCTTCCCCCCCGCTACCAGCCTCCACGCCCATTTTTCACCACCATCACCATCTCTCTCTCTCTCTCTCTCTCTCTCTCTCTCTCTCTCTCTCTCTCTCAGTGAGTCAGTGTATATATATATGTGTGTGTGTGTGTGTAGTAGTAGTACTTTAATTTAACGTCTCTTCACCCTCAAGTGACATTAGACAAAAAAAAAAAAAAAAAAAAAAAAAAGGCATGTGAGAGATTCTTAAAGTGTTGAGTGCTTTTGAGTAAATGTAACATCAATGCCATTCTTAATTTTAGATTCTACATACACAAATAATCTCAACATTATCAACAACGATCAAAGAAAAATACCAACAGAACTAGAATGCAAAGTTTCTGAAAACAGCTTAAGAAGATCAAGGTCATTAACTATTTTCTGTAATGTTATCGGATTTCGATGTTTGAGCGCAGTGCCTCCGTTTTTGAGCATTTGAGCTTTGATGGCAGGACAGTGCAGAAGCAGATGATTCGTAGAAATTTGACTCCCACAAACACAACTAATATCTTTACAAAATTTTGTTTTGAGAGCATTTAGACGAATTTTAAACATCAAAGACGTAATTGATCTGGATTTAATTTGACTTAAACTCTAATTATCATATCCGAATGCAGTGTATCACAAACTTTTACACAATTATGTGAATATTGTATATCTGAGGTCTTCAACTTGTCAACAAAATTATCCTTTGCTAACTTGTCAAAGTATTTATAATATTCATGTAGATCTAGCTTAACATTAAGTTTAATTGTCCCTGCAGCATTGCGTGCTGCACTCTTGGCAGCGTGATCTACCTGTTCATTAGAGAGAATTCCACAGTGAGATGGAATCCAATAAAAAGTAACACTGATATTTGCTTGCTAAGTGATGTATTAAGTGCTTGATTTCGTGTGTCATTTCAACCCGTGTCTTGGTATTTTGACCTTTGATAGCATATAATACTGATTTTGAATCCACACACAAATAATATTTTGCATGCATTTAAAGGTAACTCTTTAATATGATGTAACGCCATTAAAATGGCCATTAATTCAGCAGTGAAAATGGAATAATGCTTACCAATATTATAACGTTTTTAATGTTTTCAAGGAAGGAATAAAAAATGCTGATCCTGCACTGCCATTTTCTATTACAGACCCATCTGTGTAAATCTTGATATAGTCAGTATACTTGTTTTCAATGCTTATGTTTACTAAATTTTTCAAGACATTTGGAGATTGATTTTTTTTTAAATTCGTATCGTCAATATCAAAAGCAGGTTTAATATGCTCCCAGGGTGCTACTGATGAAACAGGTGGCTTAGTTGCTATTTCTTTGTGTTTTAATTCTTTAGAATTGATTATATCAGTGGCGTAGGAATTGATTGATTGTAAAGAGTGTATTGTTTTAGCTCTTTTAGCAAAATCTTTCGCGGAGTCTAATCTAATTTCTTCCTTACAAAATGTATCAAAAGCAAAAGACTTTACTATAAATTTAGCGCAAATTTTTTTTCCTATTGTCGTCTAGAGGAAGAACACCCGCTTCTTTATAGGATCCTAGATTGGAAGCATGTATTGGAACCCCAAGTGCCAGTTTAACAGCTTTGCAGTCTATGCTTTGAAGTTTGGATAATAGGTGCTTGGGTGCATTAAAGAAAACTTCTTGGGCATATATTAAACGAGATCGAACAAGTGAATTTGCAAGACATAAAAGTGCTTTAGTGTCTTGACCCCAACGTTGTTTACTAATAATTTTGAGAAAATTTAATGCTTTTCGTGCTTTATCAAGTATATGATATGTGTGTGTGTGTGTGTGTGTGTGTGTGTGTGTGTGTGTGTGTGTGTGTGTACGCGCGCGCGCACATGTGTGTGTGTGTGTGTGTGTGTGTGTGTGTGTGTGTGTGTGTGTGTGTGTGTGTGTGTGTGTGTGAACCATCACCCTCTTTGCCTTATGTACGAACCTGACTATAAAGACAGTGTTTTGTACTTAAAATGCACATGTTATTCTGTTTAGTATGTCTTATGTGAGTACGCGCGCGCGCACGTGTGTGTGTGTGTGTGTGTGTGTGTGTGTGTGTGTGTGTGTGTGTGTGTGTGTGTGTGTCTGTGTGTTCCCCACTACCTTCTGCCCTCCTGTCATGTCATAATGCTGGTATTCTTATGCGACTCTCTCTCTCTCTCTCTCTCTCTCTCTCTGGAACGACTTGATTTATTATTTATATGGCCCCCCCCCCCCCCCCCCCCCCCCCCCGCCCTACCCGTGGTGACTGGGCTATCATTATGCATTTTTTCCCTCCATTTGTGATTTATTTTCATTTTTTGTCCTGGTGCTTCAAAGTCGATTGTCATGAATCTCCTTGTTATTTTTTTTTTATTGTCAGATTGTTCTAAACATGCTTTCCCGCACCCCACTCTCGCCTCTTGCTCCTTCTCCCTCCCTACCTCCCTTCCGCTCTCTCTCTCTCTCTCTCTCTCTCTCTCTCTCTCTCTCTCTCTCTCTCTCTCATCTTACTTTTTCTTTCTTTTTTTTCATTCTGTATTTTAATTTAGTTCTAGTCACTTTTTGCATGCTTCTTTAGTTTGCCTCATCTTATTTTGCGTTGTTGGCCCTACTCATGGCGAGGACTGGATGTAAAAAAGCACATCGGTGCTTATCTATCATCGTCGTACATAAAGGTTTTGTTTGTCTTGTCTTGTCTTGTCTTGTCTTGTCTTGTCATGTCTTCCTCTCTCTCACTCTCTCCCTTTCTCTCTTCCCCTCTGTCTGTCTTTCCCTCCTCTCTCTCTCTCTCTCTCTCCTCTCTCTCTCTCTCTCTCTCTCTCTCTCATAATATACGTTCCATTTTCTATTGTATTTTTGATTACGTGTCTGTTGATTTTTTTTTTTTTTTTTTTTTTTTTTTTACTCATTGTTGACTTGTTACTAAATTGTTTGGTATTACAATATCCCTTGTTGGTATTTTGTATTACTTTTCTTGCAATTTACATTCCTGCTTTGCTATTGCGTCAAGATGTTGCGAACGAAAGAAGTCTGGCCATCTCCAGATGGCCTTAAGGTTGGGGTTTCTGAACATTAACAGTTTGATTAATAAGTTATGCGACGTGTCTCGTGTTTATATAATCATGGTTATTGTTTTCATTTATTTGGTTTTGCGGAAACAAGATTAACACACCATATTTCTGACACAGAATTAATTTTACCTGGTTATAATTTAGTTCGAAATGACCCTTCCAGACCAAGAGAAACAGGTTTACTTGTTTACGTTCACGAATCTATTAAATTTAATCGAGCCCGCTTCGCTCGAAAAATATCATATAGAATCACTATGGATAGAGTTACAGTTCAAAACTTCCAAACCAATTCTCTTAGGCTTTATTTACAGAAAACCAGCAGAACATGCTGACTGGATAGATAACTTTACTCTAATGATGGAGGAGGCGTCCTTACTCTCACACGAAATTATTTTACTGGGTGATTTTAACATTGATCTTTTGAAAGTGAATAAATCCTGGATTCAAACCTACACTTCTTTTAATCTGACTCAGTTAATCGATAAGCCAACACGAATCACTGCTACTTCCCAAACTCTCATTGACCATGTGTACACATCTTCTGTACGTACTAGAATAGAAGTATGTTCACCAGTCTTTGGATGCAGCGATCACTCCCCTGTCTGTTTTACTTGGTCTAAACGAGGCGTTAAAAATCCCCCTAAATCATCACAAATATATTACGTATAGGAACTTTTCAGGCTTTGATAAAGACTTATTCCTTACAGATCTGATGAATTCCTCATTTTCCTCTGTGTATCAGTTCACGAATCCCGATGAAGCCTTAGAAGTTTGGTATCGCACTTTTCTCAATGTTTACAATAAGCACGCTCCAATAAAAACAATTCGTGTCAAAAGTACCCCTAAAAAGCCTTGGATAGCAAGTGATATATAAAAATCATGGATTTAAGAGACTCACTTCTGGCATCAGGTAATCGTATAGAATTTATAAAACAAAGAAATCTTGTTAACTATTTAAAACGCTCAGCCAAAAAGAAATATTTTAAAGATCTTATTTACTCTAAGACAGACAACTGATCAGTTTGGAAGGCTATCAATCAGCTTAGCAATAAAAATTCTAACGCTCGTGCTACAACACCGAAAGATGTATCAGTTGAAATGTTGAATACACACTTCTGCAATGTTGGCAATTTCACCATAAAAAGAAACAGATCCTCGCAAAACGATTTGATGCTCTTCTGAATTTTTGTCAGTCCAAAAATATCACATGTCTAGATATTCCGTTGTTATGTGTACACGAAGTATATAATGCTCTTATTCACTTAAAGCAAACTAGTACTACTGGCCTTGATGGCATTGACGGAAAGATTCTCAAACTGTCAGCCCCTGTAGTTGCTGAAACACTTACTTATATATACAATCTCTGCATTTCTAAAAATCAGTTCCCCAAGGCTTTTAAAATTGCTAGAGTAATGCCGATCTACTAAAACAGGTGATCACACCGATCCGTCTAACTACAGGCCCATTTCTATTCTGTCTGTACTGTCTAAACCATTGGAAAACCATCTAAATAAACATATTCTCGATCACTTCAATTCTTTCAATTAATTTCATCAGGACCAATCCGGTTTTAGGGCAAATCACTCGTGCCAAACAGCATTGACAAACCTAGTTGATCAATGGCTTACTAATATAAATAACGACAAAATTACAGGTGTTCTCATGGTAGATTTCATGAAAGCCTTTGATGTTATTGATCGCAATCTTCTTCTTAAAAAGCTAAAGGTATACAACTTATCAGAGAATTCGTTAGAACTCCTATCTTCATTTCTTTCCGATAGAAAGCAAATGGTCTCAGTAAATGAATCTGTATCTCCTACATTATCCATTAGTCATGGTGTGCCTCAAGGGTCAGTACTCGGACCTATCTTATTTTCCATATATATAAACGATTTACCTCTTTTCATTGATAGTCTCTGTGAAATGTTCGCTGATGACACCACAATACACTGTAGTCATAAAAAACTGAAAATATATTTGCCAGTTTACAAGAAAGTATAAACAAATTAATCACATGGTCTGAACTCAATCACATGTGTCTCCATCCTCAGAAAACGAAGTACTTGATAATAACCACCAGACAAAAGCGTCAAAATATTTCTTACGATTCCCTATCTCTTTGTATAAATAATGAAATAGTTGAAGAAGTTGATCATCATAAAGTCCTTGGTGTCATTGTAGACAATAATTTGTCATGGTCTTCTCATGTCACAATGCTTTGCAAACTTCTATCTCAAAAGATTCACCAGCTTTCAAAACTAAAATATTTCTTAGATCAACATTGTCGTAAGCTGTTTTTTACTTCGTACATTGAATCTCATTTGAATTAATCTTCTACATTGTGGGATTCGGCCAGTTATAACGTATTAAAACCACTCTTCAGTCTTCACAGACGGGCTGTGAAACTCGTTCTTCTAAAATCTACAACTGTAACTCCCTCTGATTATAAACGTTTAGACATTTTGCCTCTAAAATGGAAACTCATTTTTATAACAAAGCAATTTTCATGTTTAAGATAATGTCCAATCATGCACCACCAACTTTGAAAAATAAATTTAAAACGAACCTGATTCGCAATGTCAGAAAGGTTCAGATACCCCTACCGAGGATTGATCTTTTTAAATCTAGCCTCATTTACTCCCGGTGGTTGTTTGTGGAACGACCTAGTGTCTTCATTTAATGTAATTTCGAGTCTAAATGTTTTCAAAAAACAATACTTCTCATATCTGATGCTACGCTTCCTAAACAGTGTGACTAATGACAACACATCATATAAACTTCTTATACGTTTTCAAAATTATTATATGGATTCAAGTACAAATGATGTTTAAATGTATTTGAATGTTCATTTGTGTTCCTTCGTTACCTCTTCTCTATATCTTCTGATGATATACTGTTCACCTGTCCATCTTTCATTGACGTCCTTCATTTTCATTTCTCTTCTTTTTCTTCTTCTTCTTATTTTTTTTAATGTATTTGCAAAGTTGTTCTCTCTCTCTCTCTCTCTCTCTCTCTCTCTCTCTCTCTCTCTCTCTCTCTCTGTGTGTGTGTGTGTGTGTGTGTGTGTGTGTGTGTGTGTGTGTGTGTGTGAAAGGTTGACTGTCATTGACTGTCATATTTTTGGATTGCCTTTTGTATTTCAGGCTAACATTCTTTTTCACTATTTAGATTGTTCGTTGATTTTGAAGTCACATATTGTCATCATTATTTCTTTTTCTTTTTTTTTTTTTTTTTTTTTTTTTGCTTCATCGAGGGCAAGATGTAAAAAAGCCTGTATTGTGCTTATTCTTTATCCCTCATTAAAAAAAAGATTCGTTCGTTCGTTCGTTCTTCTCTTCTTCTTCTTCTTCTTCTTCTTCTTCTCTCTCTCTCTCTCTCTCTCTCTCTCTCTCTCTCTCTCTCTCCCTCTCTCTTTCTCTTCCCTCTCTCCTTTTTTTTTTCTCCCCCTCTCTCTTTCTCTTGATATTCATGGCCACTCCTACACTGGAGAACCAGGGAAGGCAGAGGATGGCGCGAGATGAGGGATGAGAAAGTGAGGCAGGAGGATGGAGGAGGTAATGATGGGCTGGGGCTCTAACAACTCATCCTCTCTCTCTCTCAATGTGTGTGTGCGTCGCGCGCGCGCGCGCGTGTGTGTGTGTGTGTGTGTGTGTGTGTGTGTGCACATGTCTATATGCATTGTATGCATGTGTGTGTGTGTGTGTGTGTGTGTGTGTGTGTGTGTGTGTGTGTGTGTGTGTGTGTGCGTGCGTGTGTGCGCGCGCGCGCACATGTGTATATGCATTGTGTGTGTGCACATGAGTGTATGCATGTGTGTGTACATTGCGCGCGCGCGCGCGCAGCGTGTGTGTGTGTGTGTGTGTGTGTGTGTGTGTGTGTGTGTGTGTGTTCTGATTCTCACAGACAGTAGCGTTGCAATATGAATTGACTCAGCTCTTACTGGGATGCAGATCTTTAATTTGTGACGTAATAATTGACAGCCATTCTGATCCACGTTTTATCTCTCTGTCTGTCTGCCTGTCTGTCTGTCCGTCTCACACACACACACACACACACACACACACACACACACACACACACACACACCCTCCCTAAGCATTATCAGTTTACGTCAACTTACAACGCCAAACTTCGCCTCCACAGTCCCCTTCTCTTCTCACTCCCTTCCTTCCATCTGTCTGGCTTTCTGTCTTCCTGTCTAGCTTTCTGTCTTCCAAGCAGGCAGCTGACAGTGGCGGGTTTCCAGTGAACACCGCTCCAGTCCCTCCTGAACCACTCTAAACACTCCAAAGGAAGCCACCCCAGTCCCTCCTGAGCCACCCTAAACACTCCAAAGGAAGCCGCCCCAGTCCCTCCTCAGCCACCGTAAACACTCCAAAGGAAGCTGCCCCAGTCCCTCCTCAGCCACCGTAAACACTCCAAAGGAAGCTGCCCCAGTCCCTCCTCAGCCACCCTAAACACTCCAAAGAAAGCTGCCCCAGTCCCTCCTGAGCCACCCTAAACACTCCAAAGGAAGCCGCCCCAGTCCCTCCTGAGCTACCCTAAACACTCCAAAGGAAGCCGCCCCAGTCCCTCCTGAGCCACCCTAACACTCTAAAGGAAGCCACCCCAAGTCCCTCCTGAGCCACCCTAACACTCCAAAGGAAGCCGCCCCAGTCCCTCCTGAGCTACCCTAAACACTCCAAAGGAAGCCGCCCCAGTCCCTCCTGAGCCACCCTAACACTCTAAAGGAAGCCCCCCAAGTCCCTCCTGAGCCACCCTAACACTCCAAAGGAAGCCGCCCCAGTCCCTCCTGAGCCACCCTAAACAAAGGAAGCTGCCACCACCCTGTCTTCCTTTCCCTCTCAGCCCTGTTTCCCTCGTCAGATGGTGGCGATGTGGTCATAATGTCTTACATCAGTGTATGAAGTGGATCTCGTCAACTGGCGGAATGTGTCGTTGATGTGCGTATCTGCATGCGTCTTACAGATATGCAGATTGTATACTGCTCAAAACAATTGAAAGGCCACTTGGAAATTCTCTCGCTATTTCACAACAGAACGGAAACAACCCAAAACAATGCTTTCGAACTTTACTTCAGCCATTAATCAAAACATCAATGACACAGATTAATGACAAAATTGATTTGAACAGCATGTTTTGTCACTTTCAAGTCCACGACCATCTTTTCAAAAGTCAGAACGCCAGAGATACACAAAAACACAGCCAGTCGTGTGTGTCCGCCATTTGCGTGGATGCATGCAATGCACCTTTGCCTCTTGGATTGAGTCAGAGTCCTCAGAGTCATCTGGGGTATTGCCTGCCACTCCTGCTCAAGGAACTGGAACAGCTGTTGAGGTCAACTGGCGGGGGTGATTGCTTTGAAATCGCCGGCCCAGCACGTCCCATAGGTGCTTGATTGGATTTAGGTCCGGTGAGCAGGCTGGCCAGTCCAAGTGGATCACGTGTTGCTGCTGAAGAAAGTTGTTGACGACTCGAGCCCTGTGAGGTCTGGCGTTGTCGTCTTGAAGTGCCGCGCCTGGTCCAATAGCTTGCAGCGCTGGCAGTACAAGGGGCTGCAGGATGCCACCCCTGTAGCCCACACTGTTGAGGTTGCCTTACACCATGTGCAGGGGGGTTCTGTAGTTCCGTGCCATCCCTCCCCACACCATTATGGATCCACCACCATAGCGATCACGCTCACTCACGAGACCATCGTGATAGCGTTCTCCTTGCTGCCGCCAGACACGGTTCCTGCCGTCATGAAATGACAAGGCAAAGCGGGACTCGTCAGTAAACAATACTCTTGCCCACTGATCTCTGGTCCATGCTAAGTGATGCTGGGCCCAAGCCAAACGAGCAGCACGGTGAACTGGTGTCAGGACAGGATGGACGGCTGGTCGTCTTGAGCGCAGGTGTGCCTCTCTCAACTGGTACCGAATGGTCTGGTCACTGACAGTGACATTGCCGGCTGCTTGCAGCTGCCCCCTGAGTGTGTCGGAAGTGGCCGTTCTCTGCCTCAGAGCTGACAGGACAACAAACCTGTCCTGCTGCCTGGAGGTGGACCTTGGGCGTCCTGGACGTCTTCGCTCAGCAACACTTCCTGTCTGGTTGAAGTGGTCTCTCTCAAAGTCTGAACAACTGAATGGGCGACTGACAGTCGACGACCAACCTCTTGCATCCCCATGCCCTCCTGAAGCCACGCAATTGCCCGCCCTTGGTCATCCTGACTCAGTCGTCGTTGTCTCCGAGGCATGGTTGCAAAAGTGCCGTAAAACACAGGCATAAATGCCCACCAGTCTCTCAAAACTGGCTGACCTGTGTTCAGATAAGACATGGGTTGCACGTGCATTGCAGTATTCCTGCAGTTCAGATGTGCTCTGTTGCACAGGCCTGTTTGATTTGCACCCTTTTTTTTCGTGGAGTATGTGCACATTTCAGTTCACCACTGTGATGTGCATGACACAGACTGAGTTGATTTCTGATCAAATTCAAGTTGACTGATCAGGCATGCAACCAAATTCAGTAAGTTTGGGTGGGTGCAGTGCCGTGTTATTGGAAAGAATAAAGTCAAACAAGGTACCCTAAAAGTGGTAGTGGCTTTTCAATTGTTTTGAGCAGTATAGTTTCGTCTGCATGTGTCTTACAGATATGGACATTGTAGTTTTGTCTGCATATGTCTTACAGATATGGACATTGTAGTTTTATCTCTGCATGTGTCTTACAGATTATGGACATTGTAGTTTTGTCTGCATGTGTCTTACAGATATGGACATTGTAGTTTTTGTCTGCGTATGTCTTAGAGTCTTACAGATATGGACATTGTAGTTTTGTCTGCATGTGCCTTAAGAGTCTTACAGATATGGACATTGTAGTTTTATCTGCATGTGCCTTAAGAGTCTTACAGATATGGACATTGTAGTTTTGCTTATCAGTGTTATGTGATGAGTCACTTGACAACTCCACCCCATTGGTCACAAATACCTACCCTCTTGTACGAATTGTACAAGCACACATGTCCCCCCCCCCCCCCCCCCCCACACACACACACACACACACACACTCAATCTTTCTCTCTCCTGTGTCTCACACACGGCAGTATAGATTCTAATCTATGCCCACCTCCCCACCCCCACTCTCACTCTCTCTCTCTCTCTCTCTCTCCCCTGATGTAGCCATTCACCACAGAAAAATTTACGTCACTTCATAACTCTATCACCCGCCCCTCTCGCTCCTCTCAAAATCCTAACCCCCCCCCCCCCCCCCCCCAGCCCCTCTCTCCCTGATGGGGCGACAATGACAAGGTGAGAGGGGGGCGGGGGGGGGGGGGGGACTGCGTCAATTTCAGAGTCCATCACATGCTTCACCCCCATCCCCCTCTCTCTCCTCTCCCGAGGGGTGTTCTCACTCTGCTAGATCAGAGATAAAACCATCCCCTCCCTCCCTCCACCTCCACACCCCCCCACCACAGCACCCCCCCCACCACAGCACGTGGACAGTCTGGTGCACAGGTGCATGATGCAAGTGTGTTAACCAGCGCTTGGTTACTTAGCATGCCTTCTTCCGCTGCGCTTCATGAGTTATCATACGCTGATTTAGGCGCCATGGCACAGGTGTAGTTTCAAACGTTCGCAACTGGTCCAATCCATGATAAGGGGAGGAGGGGGGGGGGGGGAGGGGTGACAGACCCCCGCCTCCTCCCTTTCAGTGACTTGAGTGACACACCCTGCCAAGCCAAACGGAAGTCGGATTGGGCATTTTAGCATACAAATAGGAGACACAGAGTGTGACACATCCAAGACCAGTTGTAGATCAGAGCAAAGTAACAAGAAAGACACCAGGGAAAAAAACCAGAGAGGAGGCAAAGTATCTCCTTAACTCTAACCCGGTCTAAGTTACTGATTTTCCCAGAATATAAGTTAAGTGAAACTATGTAACTACATTTTGAATCTATACATTGATTGTATGTATGCCATGTGGTTTAACAGTGTAACTTTATGCTAATAACTTGAAAATATAAAGGTAAAGAAAAAAGGTACCTTTCAGGGAACCCTGCAACGTTTCGTGCTGTAAGCACTTGGTCACGAAGTGAAGTGTTGAGGTTGTAGGGGAAGCTGGCAGGTTTCTTGTGTGACCACAGTTCACCTCCCCCCCCCCCACCCCCCACCTTTTTGGCTGAACTGTGGTCACAAGAAACCTGCCAGCTGGTCAACAAAAGGGAGTGGGGCAAAGAGGCGGTGTGGAAAGGTGGGAGGGAGAGGACCATCTGGGTGGTGGTTTACACAGAAAGGGGAGGGGGTGGTGGTAAGGAAAACATGGTATAGAACATTGGGGGGGGGGGGGGGGGGGCGGAAGCGGGGGGGGGGGGGGGGAGGGGGGGTTTTGCAGCTTGAGATAAACAAGTTTATTCCCTGACATTGAGTCCATAAGGACTCAAAGTGCCAAGGCATTGTATTAGCTGGCTTTCCATGAATTTGTGGTACTGGCCCTCTTTTTTGACCATTGCGCCAAAGCACAAAGGAAACTTATCCCTGCGCCACTATTGCATATTTTAACAGTCCTGATATAAAAAAAAAAAAAACCAAGAATTTCTTTCGATGACTAGTACCGGAAAGTTGCTCCTTCAATCACTAGTAGAGAGAGAGAGTGGAGGTGAAATTTTAACATAATTCTCACAGAGAGAAATATCTCAAGTCCTTCCCCTAGAGGACACACCAACCTACCCCCAACTCCCGTTACAGTGTAAAGGCTGAAGATAGTCAATATCTGACAGATTGTTATCTCTGCTCCTAACTACATTTAGTCACACTGCATGTGTAGGATAGCGACTGTCTCCCTTCCAGATCACCCCCCCCCCCCCCCCCCCCCCCCCCCCCCCCTTCAGACGATTAACACATACCCCCTTTTTCTCCATAATGATTTTATTGGCTGTCCTGTTCCTGTGACACCTGTCAATCAGAGAGGCATCAGAGACATGGTGGTTAGCATAGCACTCAAAACAGGGAATCAATCCTCCCCATTTCACTGATCCACTATAGGCTGTAAGACTGTCAGTCCTAAAACAGTGTGTAAAACTCAACATAATGTGTGCAAGAGAGGGAATTGTTCATCGATACTACACTGAGATCCTGAGTCAAGTTTTACTGATCGTTCCAAAAGATATGTAAGTCGAAGGTATGTTTCCTGAGACTATGCATTGCCTGTATTCATGCCATATCTTTCAAGTCAAGTCAAGTAGTCAAGTAAACTTTATTATCTCAATTTGAGAAATTAGTTTTGTGGTCGCACACATTCACAGCAAATAAACAATAATTTTGTCACATTACCCATTTTCTCACATATGACATACATTCATATAAAGAATTTGGATTTCAATTAAACATCTCCTCGGTTCATAAAATCATGGACAGGGGAATAAAACTTTGTTTAAATCTGACACTTCTGAATTTAACCGATCGATATCTTCGTCCTGACTGAAGAAGGTCATACTGATTTGCAAGAACGTGGGTCTGGTCACACGCAATCTTCTTCACTTTACAAACAGCACGGCACCTGTACAGCTCACTCAGACTTTTTTGTCTCTCACCAACGATTTTTCCTCCCACGTTCACCACTTTCTCAAGCACATTTCTACTCTTCACAGTCAACCCACCATACCAACACATAAATGAGAAAGTTAAAACAGATTCAAAGAAGCATGAATAAAATGTCCGAAGAATGTCAGTATTCACATGAAATGATCGCACTTGCGAAGACAATATAATCTGGTTTGACATTTTTTTTGTGGACATACTCAACATGGGATTTAAAATTCAGCTTATTATCTATAAAACTTCCTAAATATTTGTATGATTCAACACGTTCTATTTCAGCACCTTTGATAAAAAGCAGTGGTACAGCTTTTGGATTCTTTCTAAAATCAATCAACATTTCTTTCGTTTTTGTTACATTCAGATCAAGATAGTCATGATCGCACCAGTCAACAAATCTTTGAACCTCCTTGAAGTAAACAGAATCAGAGTTGGAAAGATCCACAAGTGCTGAGTCATCTGAATATTTAATGTACAAAGTTGAATCACTTCCTGAACAATCATTTGTGTACAGAATAAAAAGCACTGGTGATAAAACAGTACCCTGGGGCGCGCCAGTTGAAATGACTTTGGAAGACGAAACAACACTTTGATATCGAACAGACTGTGTCCTCTGTATTAGAAAATCAATTATCCAAAGAATGAGCTTGTTACACACATTTATGTTAATGAGTTTTCTTTGCCATCAGATGTGTTGTTGTATGGTGTTGATGCTGATGAGAAATCAATAAAGAGAATGCGTACAAAGGAGGCAGGTTTTTCGAGGTGTGAAAAACGCATGATGGAGAAGTGTGAGTGTGGCACCATCTGTTGATCTGTTCTGTTGGTATGCGAACTGAAAACGGGTCTTGGTACTGTGTAGTATCTTTTAAAACAGAACAGAGGACAATTCTTTCAAGACATTTCATTGCAACAGATGTGAGGGCAACTGGTCGGTAATCATTTAAACAGCTTGGGTTGCGTTTTTTTGGGAACAGGACATACAGTGGCATTTTTCCATAAAACAGGAATTATACATTCTCTAAGTGACCAGGTAAACAAACGACTGTAAACATAGGAGAGCTGAGAAGCACACACCTTCAACAATTTTCCACAGATATTATCAGGGCCCATTGCCTTTCTCATTTTAAACGTTTGAAAAAAGACTGAACATCATTTTCCTCAATCACAACAGAATCACTTCCATCAACATCGTTTTTAACATTGCTTTGGAGTTCTTCCTTCACTTCCTTTAATTCTTTACTAAAATCTTTATCATCAAATCTACAGTAAAAATCGCTCAGCTTTTCTGCAAATTGCTTCTGTTCTTTTGCTTTTTTTTGTTACTGATATTTTGGTTTGAACATTTTCCTGAACCTGATAAAACCTTTATTCCTTTCCATGCATCTCGCATATTTCCATTCTGGAACATGTTTTCGACTTTTCTCTTGTAAGCTCTCTTTGATTCTTCAATCTCTGTTTGCAGTTTCTTTTGTACAACCTTACGATCGCTTTTATTGCCTGATTGAAAAAGCTATTTTTTTTTTCTCATTTAGTGTTACTTTCAGAGATTTTGTAACCCAAGGTTTGTTGTTGGGGAAATATTTGATAGTTTTAGTAGGTACAATCATGTGTTCACAGAAAGAAATGTAGCTGGAAATAACATCAGTGGCTTCGTTAATGTCAAAACTAGAATTCAAAAACAAATTCCAATCTGTACATTCAAAACAAGCCTGTAATTCATCAACACTTTCTTGTGTCCAACACTGCACTTGCTTTTTAGTGATAGGTTGTGTTTTTCACTTTTGGTCTGTAAGCTGGCAAGAGATGAATGGCATTGTGTTCAGACTGACCAACAGGGGGGAGCTGAACACACTTGTATGCAGATGGTATATTACAGTAACATAAATCAAGTATTTTATCCTTTCTTGTAAAACATGACACAAACTGTTTAAAAGAAGGCAGGTTTGAATTGAGGTCACAGTCATTAAAATCAATGTAATTTCATACCAATACTTGGTAAACTCTGTTAAACTTATCAATGGGTACTTTATGTTAATGGTATAACTTTTTGCCAGCACTTCGTAAAATCTGTTAGCATGATAACAAATACTATATTTTGACATGATAACTGTATACCAATACTTGGTCAAATCTTATATGATCATGAATGCTGTTGATTGCCCTAATGTTGTATATGTAACTCTAATGAACATGTGTACTTGGACGAAATTTATTTCAGTACCTAAATACATTACCCGAGTACTGACTACCTCGAGGAATAGTTTTCCTTCAATTGTTTACCAGTTTCTGACTGTCTCATACTGCTTATTAAAACCCTCTCAAAACCTGAGTGAAAAACTAAAGTGGAGACTGAAAAGTAAAGGCAATACATTTATGTTAGTCTTACCTTTGCTGGCTGAGACCTTACACTTGTCTGAAAGTCAGAAATGTGAGGCATCGTCAAGGCAGACTCTTAGCCACTCATCTACATACCACGTTCTGTAATCTTCACAGACCCTCGGACCTGGCATTTTTCTTCAAAAACGGGTCCAGCACAGGATCAATAATCCAAGCTACCACCTGTAGACATGTAGACATCAGACCATGTGTAGACATGTAGATATCAGACTACTTACCTGGCCTGCAGGAAGCGGTGGGTCAGTCACCAGAAAACTGGACCGAGATCTGCACATCTATCCAACTCAAAGAGCTAAGTCTGTAAGTCTGTGTGTATCCATTGTACTCAACACATCAAAGTTTCAGTCTCATCAACAACGTGTCACTAAGTGTGGACTAGTCCATATACGCTACACCCATATCCACTAAGTTTTGTGACAACACTGTGCATGGTTTAAAAGTAATGGATAAATAAATTAATGACTACAATGAGAGAATTTAAAAAAGAGGGTGTCGTGGCTAGAACTTAGCAAATGTCTGACCTACGCATTGGCCCAACACGCTAGTCAAACTTTGGGACATTCTCTCCCTTTCTGTTGTGATGAAGTGGGGAGAGGCCAACCAAAGCAAAGACAGACTAATTCTGTTGAAGTTCTGTTCATTTGAACATTTTCATCTTGTACACATGGGTAAAGTTGATTTGAGAAATTGCACTTAACTTGCATGGTGACTCTACTGGTGTTCATACATCATTTCATGTTTGAAACAATTTCTAATTCTGTCTGTGTCACTCGGAGCACTAGCAACGTTTAGGTGACTTACGCCTGAGCTATTCTTGAGTATTTTCAGCAGTCCCAAGAAAAATTAAAGTTTCTTTTGATGACTCGTTCTGGAAAGTTGCTCCTTCCACCACTAGTAAGAGAGAGGATGGAGATTAATTCTGATATAAAAATGACTCTATAATTCTAATCGAGAAAACACTCAAGGAGATGAATTCTGACATCAAAATGACTCTATAATTCTAATCGAGAAAACACTCAAGGAGATGAATTCTGACATCAAAATGACTCTATAATTCTAATAGAGAAAACACTCAAAATCCTTCCCCTCGAGGATCACACTTGCTACACCTGCACCTGTGTGTGTGTGTGTGTGTGTGTGTGTGTGTGTGTGTGTGTGTGTCTGTGTATGTGTGTGTCTGTGTGTGTGCGTGTGTGTGCCTCAATTCTATGCAAATCACAGAACTTTTTCTATTTGTCTTTTCTTTCTCTGTGTATCACATGCCTTTCTTCATCAGTATCGAAAAAAGGAAAGAAAACTACGCCCTTCCACTTTTTTTATGATCCCATTTTTTTCTCTCTTCTGATATCCATCTAAACATTACACATTACCTATTTATCATAAACATATTAAACTGGTGAGGGGGTGGACCCCATTTTCATAGATATGGTATATTACCATTTTGTTCACGGTTCATTTTATTTGCAGTATGTGTCACTTTCTAACAACACCCCTGGATAAACACTCGGAGGAAAACAAAAGATCAAACCAATCTATAGCCAATGGAAGTAAAAATGCAATAAGTACCCCTGTCTGAGTGTGACATACCTGAGCTCCAAGACATGATGGGGCAGCGAGAGACAATGACACAATTTGCACCTGTTGGGATGGAACTGACGAGGGAAGTTTTAAGACAATGACAACTGACACCTGTTGGGATGGAACTGACGAGGGTTGCGACAGGCAATGACAAACTGACACTTGTTGGGATGGAACTGACGAGGAAGCTTGAGACAATGACAAACTGACATCTGTTGGGATGGAACTGACCAGAGAATTTGAGGCAATGACAAAATGGAACTGATGAGGGAAGTTTGAGACAATGACAACTTACACCTGTTGGGATGGAACTGACGAGGACAGCGACAGGCAATGACAAACTGACACTTGTTGTGATGGAACTGACGAGGGAAGCTTGAGACAATGACAAAATGGAACTGATTAGGGATGCTTGAGACAATGACAACTGACACCTGTTGGGATGGAACTGACGAGGGCAGTGAGAGACAATGACAAACTGACACCTGTTGGGATTGAATTAACAATGGAAGAGAGAGGCAATGACAACTGACACCTATTGGGATGGATCTGACGAGGGAAGTTTGAGGCAATGACAAAATGGAACTGATGAGAGAAGTTTGAGGCAATGACAAATGGAACTGACGAGGGAAGTTTGAGGCAATGGATGGGATGGAACCGACGATGTAAAGATAATAGTAGTCGGTGATTAACTCAGCCCAGTTTTGTGTGTGTGTGTGTGTGTGTGTGTGTGTGTGTGTGTGTGTGTGTGTGTGATTGTGCGTGTGTGTACGCGCGCGCGTGTGCGTATGCGAGCTTACGTGCGTATATGTGTGCCTGAGTTTGTGTATGTGTGTTTGCGTGTATGTATATATGTGTGTGAGTAAGTGTGTGATTTGTGCGTGGGCGAGCATGTGTGCATTCATATGTGCGTGCATACATGTGTATGGGGGGCTGCGTGTGCCAGCATACATGCATGCGTAAACGTGATTTTCATTGACAGCACTGGTTAGAGGCACGGTTGAACTGGTGGAAAGATACAGCAGTGTTGTCCTGATTGACTGATCCTGGTGGATACAGCAGTGTTGTCCTGATTGACTGATCCTGGTGGATACAGCAGTGTTGTCCTGATGGACTTATCCTGGTGGATACAGCAGTGTTGTCCTGATCGACTGATTCTTGTGGATACAGCAGTGTTATTCTGATTGACTGATCCTGGGTTGTCTGGTGGATACAGCAATGTTGTCCAGATGATTGATCCTGGTGGATACAGCAGTGTTGTCCTGATTGACTGATCCTGGTGGATACAGCAGTGTTGTCCTGATCGACTGATCCTGGTGGATACAGCAGTGTTGTCCTGATCGACTGATCCTGGTGGATACAGCAGTGTTGTCCTGATCGACTGATCCTGGATTGTCCGGTGGATACAGCAGTGTTGTCCTGAGTGACTGATCCTGGTGAATACAGCAGTGTTGTCCTGATTGGCTGATCCTGGATTGTCCGGTGGATACAGCAGTGTTGTCCTGATTGACTGATCCTGGTGGATACTGCGGCGTCGTCCTGATTGACTGATCCTGGTGGATACAGCAGTGTTATCCTGACTGATCTGGGTTGTCTGGTGGATACAGCAGTGTTGTCCTGATTGATTGATCCTGGTGGATACAGCAGTGTTGTCCTGATTGACTGATCCTGGTGGATACAGCAGTGTTGTCCTGATTGACTGATCCTGGTGATACAGCAGTGTTGTCCTGATTGACTTATCCTGGTGGATACAGCAGTGTTGTCCTGATTGACCTATCCTGGTGGATACAGCAGTGTTGTCCTGATTGACTGATCCTGGTGGATACAGCAGTGTTGTCCTGATTGACCTATCCTGGTGGGTACAGCAGTGTTGTCCTGATTGACTGATCCTGGTGGATACAGCAGTGTTGTCCTGATTGACTGATCCTTGGTTGTCTTGTGGATACAGCAGTGTTGTCCTGATTGACTGATCCTTGGCTGTCTTGTGGATACAGCAGTGTTGTGCTGGATTCAACGCCAGCTTCAGACAGCCTAGTCACAGGACAGCGTCATCTTCCCTGTCCATATCCTTGCACAGTCCAACTTACGCCGGCTCTTTAAGATGAGATTCAGTTTCAACAGACATCCTACCTGGGAACCCATCATTAAAATCCTCACTTTGCATGCCCGTTAAGTCATATTCCATCCTTGGCAAGGAAGTAGCACATCATGGGTCTGTAGAATGGATCAACACACACACACACACACACACACACACACACACACACACACACACACACACACAACACACACACACATGCGCGCGCGTATGTGTATGTCAGGGGAGAGAGAGAGAGAGAGAGAGAGAGAGAGAGAGAGAGAGAGAGAGAGAGAGAGAGACATACACAATCACACACACACATGTGCGAGTACACAGACATAGACACAGACACACACAGACACACCCAGATACACACAGACACACAGACCCCCCCCCCCCCCCCCCCCACACACACACACACACACACACACACACACACACACACACTGTTGTCGTGTGTTTAGACTTCGCCCTCAGGAGGCGGGATGCGGGAGCTAAACAGTTCAGAACGGTGACACCTGCAGAGACGTACCAACGTTGAAGCTCGGAGTCCGAGCGGTGCCGTGTGAAAGAAGAAGGGAACAGCCATGTTGGCGTTTGTGAAAGTGTAACGAGCAAAGACACCAACTACAACACACCACTATAAAGATAGGAAAAGTACAGTTCACACATTTTATTGATGATGTTTGGTCATTAAAAGAAAGTTGATTCGACACTAAAATAGTAAATGCGTAAAACAGCAGAGATCAAATTCTAAATATCTAAATACCAGGAGGGAGAAATTGGGAAGGGGGGGGGGGGGGGGGGGGGGGATAGAATTCTGGAGGTACAGTCCAGTGGTCAGAGCATTTTCCTGCGGTGCTGGCAGTGATGAGTTCCACCCACTCTTGAGGGTGGATTTTTTCAGCGGGAAACCCTCTCTGTCCACCTAGCAGTGCAAAATGGGTATCTGATTCAGTTGAGGGTAATACGGCGGAAGGAAAGGGGTGGGTTCCGCCTTCCATCCTGCCGTACTCTTGACACGGTGACAGTTCATTGCCCCTAAGGGCGATGGGAAATGAGAACTTTAATCTTAAACATTTTTAGTATTAAAAAAAACCCAAAAAAAACCGTTATTTATGTATCACTTCACAAAATGAACGTTCAAGACTACAACTTGTTTTTATTTGCAGATTCCTGACGCAGACAGAGAAAAATGTCACCAGTGGAGAAGAAGATGAGAAGAAGAGAGAAGAAGAAGAAGAAAAAGAAGAAGAAAGAAGAAGGAGGAGGAGGAGGAGAAGGAGAAGAGGAGGAGGAGGAGCAAGAAGGACAAGAAAAACAAGAAGAAAAAGAAGAAAAGAAGGGGGTGGAGGTGGAAAAGAAAGAAATACAAGGGAAAAAGGAGAAGAATGTATGTCCAGCCACTGGAATCGTTACTACCTGACAATGACATTTCTCAATTTCCGTTTTCACCTTGGGAAAGGAAAGGGAACGAAGCGAAGTTTGAAGGAAAAGGCAACACTGAGTCTGTCTCGTTTAGACAGAAGCCGAAGGGAAGAAAATTAGTTTCCAGAATCCTCTTCAGATCTTCCCTATCCTTTAGACCTGCTTTGACCGAGTGAATTTTCTTGTGGAAACATTCATCAAACGACATCATTCAAGTTCAATATAATCACCTCTTACGAATAAGTATTTTCAAAAAACATCATTGGCATTCTGCATTACTACTACATGTAATACATTTTGTTTGTTCGTAAGTGCATGTGAATGAGAAGATTGTTTGTTTGTTTTTACTTTATATAACAACGAAACAACAACAACAACAATCAATCAGTCAAACAAACAAACAAACAAAAAGCCGACTTGGTGCACTCTTTGTGGCTTGAAAATTCAATAGAAATGTCTGAACTAGACCATTACGTGACAGGCATTTGAAAGACTTCCATTTCCGATGATTGATAACATGCGTTCCCTGCGCGTTCTACAGTGAGCTGGCCACGCGGAATGCCTACATGACACTATGCGTCAAAAAACAAACAAACAAACAAACAAACAAAAAACTCACTTGTCTTCTTTTACTTTAGATCGTTCTGCTCGCTTTGCTGGCTGTTCGGAAGAGAACTGAGAGGGATGAACAGGTCACAGTGGTCTGTCATTCCACTGCGCAAAGAAATGCGTGGCCAGATGTTTCTCTTATTCCGCCAGTGAATTTCGGTTAAGTTTATTTGATTTGTTAAAGTAAACCACACGGCGTACTTTTTCATATTTGTATGTGCCGTTTTCATGTGCACCATACTGCGTGCACGTGTTTGGAAAAATGTTTCCTTATCCGTTCATCATTAAAAGCTACTTTAGACTGTAGCTTAAGGGGATGGTCAGTAAACCTAGAGTGAACAATAGTAAGTGTCCCTTATGTTAAAAAGTTCAACATTTAGACCAAAGTAAAACTATGTGGAAAGTGTTTATGCTTCCACTCACACTCCCTGAGAGAGTCTGTGATTCAAATAACAAGTTAACTTGCCTGGCACGTTTTAGTGGCATCTAGTTGGGAGTGTAGTGCAAGCAAAGCATGATTTTTGCTTGACTGCAGACAAAGCATGATTTTGGCTTGTGTTAGGATAACAATGCCCACTGTGTTGCTGTACTACCTGGCTAAGATAGTAGTCCTTGTCAGCAGAGATGCTCGAGAGAGAGAGAGAGAGAGAGAGAGAGAGAGAGAGAGAGAGAGAGAGAGAGACTGGCCTCAACTGTGCTAATATTTTATAGGGGCTGTGTTTCAGATGTGCTATTTGGGAGTTATCCTCACCTCTGTAGGAAAAAAAGGTTTCATTGTAAATTAAGGCATTGAATTGCCAGTGTAGGCCTAAACGTGGAAATGAAAAGGTAAGCATAAAAATACATAGGTTTCCTGATGATTTTGGAAGCACAAAAAAAGTGTGTAGACAGAAATATTATCTGAAAGTTGAAATGATTATTAAAACCAAAGTCTCGTTTTTTTTCTGTTGCAAGGATTTTTTTTCCTTCAGAGTAGTTTGCCCCCTAAGTCCCCTACGTGACAAAAATTAAAAAAAAAAAGAATAAAGTAGTGTAAGACAGTGAATGTCTAAAAATGGAAGAAAATGAATGAAACAAATAGTAACTGACCGAGGTCTCAGTTAGGCTGGGATGACTTGAGAGTGGAAGACTATAACTGCTTACCTGTGGCCTTGAAGGGCAATGTTGGTTAGTTGGAAATAGTGTGGTCTGGTGGCCAACTTGAAGACGATGTTTTTGTGTGGCCTTGTTGACCTTAGCTGATGAAGTCATTTGAAGGTCTTGTTGTCCAATGTTGAAGCCTGTGGGGCTGGTTATATTGATTAGTGTGTGCTAAGTAATCTTTTCATGAAATGTTGATGTGAGAGAGGAGAAATTGGTAAACGAATTTTCTGAAGAAATTTACCGAAACATTATTGTAAATACAATTTTTGGAAAGAGTTATTATATATATAAGTACTCCAAAAGGAAACTGTTTCCTAATAAGAAGAAAGGTTGAAAGCGGGAGATCGTGTGAGACCGCGAGTGAAAGTGGAGTCAAGGACGTTTCATTTGTATGACAGCTGAATTCTCTCTCTTGACCTCTGTCACTCCAAGAGTCCCTCGTCCCCTTGTCAGCCGTAAAACCCCTATCCACTCAGCCGTAGCGTCCCGTATAGAGGACACACACATTCTTCATCATACATCTGATATATAGTCATTTGAAATGAAGGTAGCATCCCATATACAACACACACACATATTCTTCATCTTACATCTGACGTATCATCATTTGAAATGAAGGTAGCATCCCATATACAGCACACACATATTCTTCATCTTACATCTGACGTATCAACATTTGAAATGAAGGTAGCATCCCATATACAGGACATGTTCTTCATCATATATCTAACATATCATTTGAAATAAGGCAAGTATTCAAAACGACCTTTTTTTTTTTAAAGAGAAATACTTGTCAGGCACTCTCATCAAACTCTAAAATGTCGGGCACATAAAGAACGAAAAGGTATCATTTTGGTACACCGATAATCTCCTTCACTTCTTTCCAGGTGACGAGGCATGGAGGATGGCATCTCTTGCACTCAATAATAACAATGGCACCAGACCGGTAATATTTGTGCGGTGAACACGTCTCTATTTGCTCTGCTATTGAAGCGCTAGCGCGTGACTTTTTGACACCGGAAGAAGTTCCTGCGCCTTTCTTTATACTCTTTCTGCTGGCGCCGTATTCGCTGGTAGCGCTGGGGATCCTGCCTCAGGCGGCTCCAGTAGCGCTGGTTGCTCTCCCTTTTCTTTTCTTTGCTTTCTCTTCTTCCAGTCGGTTCAGCTCTGAAACGAAGCAATCGGAAGACGATCAGTTGGGAGGCTGTCAGGGCCAGCATGACAGGGACATTTTCTCGTTAAGGTCAGTTAGGAGCTGTCAGGACCAGCACGACTGGGGCATTTTTCTCGTTAAGGACTGTCAGGGCCAGCTTGACAGGGACATTTTTCTCGTTAAGGTCAGTTAGGAGGCTGTCAGGACCAGCACGACTGGGGCATTTTCTCGTTAAGGACTGTCAGGGCCAGCACGACAGGGACATTTTTCTCGTTAAGGTCAGTTAGGAGGTTGTCAGGACCAGCACGACTGGGGCATTTTTTTTCTCGTTAAGGACTGTCAGGGCCAGCATGACGGGGACATTTTCTGTAAAGGTCAGTTAGGAGGTTGTCAGGACCAGCACGACTGGGGCATTTTCTCGTTAAGGACTGTCAGGGCCAGCATGACGGGGACATTTTCTGTTAAGGTCAGTTAGGAGGCAGTCAGGGCCAGCATGACGGACATTTTCTCGTTAAGGACTGTCTCTAGCTTGGCTGTACTGCTGTGTGCTAACAATGACTGCCGTGGACAATTATCACGTGACTCGTGAAAAGACTGACTAAAGAGCTGGGTGTCAACAGGTTTAATGTAAACTAGAGATTTACGTTAATAGCATCAGAGTTATGTGGAATGGTCAAATACAAGCTCACTTTTGTTTTGTCTCACAAAACCCCTAAACCTCATTAAAAATTGGGGATTGGATTTCTAGTTACTTCATATCCAACTAAATTCAATTATGCAAATAAAACGGAAACGATTACAGAAAAATATCCACACAAGTACTTCGTAAAATCAAGGCCGCACACTTTTCAGTAAATAATTTTTACGGATTTCTGAAATCGTAGAAGCAATCCGGGTCTGTAGCAGTGGCAAACTAAACGCCAAAGCGGACACTTGAGTTTTGTTGATCAACAGACGTCGACAGGTGGGGACGAAAGGTGCAGAATTATCTGCAGTTTGGGGACTCTTTCTCTGTGTGAAGTTTGGCAGACTTGGTGACAATGATCAGTCCATAGCACGAAAGCTTTAACACAGCCTCTGATCTCTGATTTCCCATCTGATAAATGCTAAGTCTGTCTCTCAACATACACACGCTCCTTTAGTTCTTTGTTCTAGTTGTTGAACACATCAAAACTGTTGCCTTTCTGCGGCAAATTCATCCAGTCCAGTTCTTTGTTGTTTGTCCGAACTGTTGTGTGAGTTCATGTTTGCTTGTTGTATCAGAAGAAAAAAAAAACTGTGAATAGTGTTGAAGTGTTTTAGCTGCTGCGTAAAAGCCTGTAAGCTGAACATGTTTGACAATGTCCACAGGTACTAACATTGACATTTAAATGAGCAAGTCAATGCTTTAACGGTTGTGGATTTATCCGCCGTGCTACAACCACCAGTTACACGCATCTAACCAGCGACTATACAGGCCCTCACCTCAGTCCCCCATAAATTAATCTGCTTGTGACTTACGTCTCAGACACAGCCTGAACAGCCCCAGCCTCCTACAGCATAAGTTGTGGTCCGTTCAGTGATGTGGCTTCGTGGTGTCTCTCCATCTGTTTACATCAAGCCTTGTGGTCCGTTCGGTGATGTGGCATTCATGGTGTTTCTCCATCTGTTTACATCAAGCCTTGTGGTCCGTTCGGTGATGTGGCATTCGTGGTGTGTCTCTCCATCTGTTTACATCAAGCCTTGTGGTCCGTTCGGTGATGTGGCATTCGTGGTGTCTCTCCATCTGTTTACATCAAGCCTTGTGGTCCGCTAACAGGGGGCAGACAAATGTCAGCGCCTCGTGGTTTGTTTTCATTCCACCTCGGTCATTCGGCTCAAAAGCTTCATCCACCCTTTGGCCTGACTACGAGATTGTTCTTCTTTGGAAAAGTTACTAATTGTGAACTCGTATTCTAGTAATGACTACCTGCTACCTTCTGACAGAGAAATCGATTTGGAAGCTAAACTCTTTCCTTTGTCTAACCTTTTTTTTCCCCAAAACATCACGCGTTCCTACGGTGTCGATGTTATCATGCACATTGTTCCACAAGGTCATAACTCAGTACGTAAAAAATGAATAAATAAATAAATAAAATAACAAGAAGTGTGTGAAAAGAGACGGTAAACCATTCTGTCAATTTTAGTAGTTGCCACCTTGCATGTGTATTGTCTTGCAATGTGAAAAAAACAGAGATTATTTCATTACAATGTCCATGTAATTTCATAAGACTCAATCATATCACCTCACTCACTATCTCCGATTCTCAAGGCTTGGAAGTTGCAAATTATTCAATCCCTTCTCGTAGGACACTTTACTCATTCCTACCGTTTGTCTGGTGATTATCTCCACACACTCTTCTTTGTTTTGATGGAGTGGAGTTGTTATAATAAATCTTCTCTCCATAATCTTCTCTGTTTTGCTGTAGTTTTTATGATACATTTTCTCCGCACAATCTTCTCTGTTTTGATAACATTTTTATAATAAATCTCTGCATAACCTTCTCTGTTTTGATGTAGTTTTTATAATGAATCTTTTCTGCACAGTCAACGCTGTTTTGATGACGTTTTTATAATGACTGTTCTCTACACAATCGTCTCTGTTTTGATGAAGTTTTTATAATGACTGTTCTCTGCACAATCTTCTCTGTCTTTGACCAATGAAAAGTGCTACGTTATCTTCACGAAACCACAATCATTGCGAGATGCAATGTGCACAGACGGCTTTGTGTGCCACCCCCTCCTCCACTCGCCCTCCCTCCCGCCCCACCATCAAGGTCTGACACGAATGGTCAGCCATAGGATGATGACTGATGTATCCGTCCACAAAACAGGCCCCAAAGTCTGCAGATGGCTAAAAACAGAAACATGAGAGAGAGAGAGAGAGGAGGGGGGGATAAAGGAAAGAAAGAAGGGAGGGAAGGAGGGAGGGACGGAGGGAAAGACAGATAGACAGACAGACGGACAAGCAGGCAGGCAGGCAGGCAGAGAGAGAGAGAGAGAGAGAGAGAGAGAGAGAGAGAGAGAGAGAGAGAGAGAGAGAGCAAGGGAGGACAGGAAGGAAGAAAAGGGGGGAGACAGGGGGAGACAGACAGACAGACTGATAAACATGTAGACAGACAGACAGCGAGAGGAGTGGGAGGGAAGGAGTATTATGAGGTAATATATTTCGCACAAGCCACTGGTCTGAAACTTGTGAATATTTATGCACTGTTTTGATCGCCAAATTCATCAAAAAAAAAAAACAACAAACAAACAAACAACAAAAAAAACAATGGTCACATTCCACTACACAGACCAACCAATGGTCACATTTCACTACAGACCAACCAATGGTCACATTTCACTACAGACCAACCAATGGTCACATTTCACTACAGACCAACCAATGGTCACACTTTACTACACAGAACCAACCGATGGTCACGTTTCGCTGCACAGGCTAACCAATGGTCACATTTTACTACAGACCAACCAATGGTCACATTTTACTACAGACCAACCAATGGTCACAATTCACTACAGACCAACCAATGGTCACATTTCACTAGAGAGGATGACCAGTGCCGTTGTATGTGAGTATAAGACTTGACCAGCCGAAGGCAAACACATCTATCTCCTCCCTCCTAAACAGGACACCGACACTCAACAGACGAAATGAAATAAGAGAGAGATATAATGTCGGGTCACTGTAGCTGAGCCGCACTGAGCGAAGATGCTCTGAGAATCGCTCATTCAGTGTCCGGCAGGTCTCACCCACGTAAAGCTTGTGGCACAGAGTGCAGGTCAAAATACACAATGTCTGCTGACTTGCAGGTGTAATTTGACCGAAGAATGAACTGGCCCGACACGCATGCAAAGGTGGCAGCTGTATGGCAGAACCCAGGCGACAGATCATACCGCAAGCACATGGAATCCAACGTGATCAGCTGCTTGGGAGCCATCCAGCCTGCAGGCATCACCACCAGAGTGATGGACCCTTCGTGGCCCTGGGCCCTCTTCTCTTCTCTCTCTTTTCACTGCTTCTGTCCCTCTGTAGCCCACCTTCAGGCACACACACACACTCTCTCTCTCTCTCTCTCTCTTCCCCAACTCCCCTCTCTCCTCCCCCTCTCCCTCTCTCCCCTCGCCTCTTTTTCTCTCTCTTCCTCTTCCTCCCTATCTCTCTCTCCCTCTCTCTCTCTCTCTCCCTCCCTCTTTTTTTCTCTCCTCCTATGACACACACACACACACACACACACACACACACTGTTACTGTTACACCTTTTCATCTTTAGGTAAACCACAACCCTCCTTTTCCCCCTCTCTTATACCACTACCAACGCCCCTCCCCCCCCCCCTCCCCCCTCCTTTTTTTTTTTTTTTTTTTACAGCAACTGTTCAACCGTCCCTTTCTCCTGTAAATAATGCTCACCTTTTTCTTCTCTGCCTTTTCCTCTTGATTACTTCCACTGTTTTTAGTTTTACTTCTGTCTTGGTTTTGCTCTCTTCTCTTCTCCATTCCTTACTTTTCTCCCTATGAAGAAAGGCCAAGGGCTCGAAACGTTAGGAGATCAAATCTCACCTTCAGAACCAGCTACCACATTCAGGGCAGTTTGAGCCTTTTTTCCTCCTATTTCAAGTCCTGCAGTCAAGATTTCCTGTTTAAAATACACCTTAAAAAAACAACACTGGAAATTTTTGTTTAAAATTTTTCTTCTGTAAAATCTTATATCGGATGAAAAATGTTAATCTCTTTCAGAAATTCAAAGATCACGTCAGGTGGGACATCTCTGAACAAGGTTTACACTGAGTCTGCTGTAAAGTGCTTGTGTCTTACAGAATGCAAGTCCCAACACTCTAAAAGAACATGTTTCACTGTGAGTAGTTGTTGTTGTCCGTCGAGACGACGAAGACCATCTAGTCGTCCTGGGATCGGGGGTGAGTGCGTAGATGGCTGGTCAGGCCAATCTGCGCCGGAAAGATCTGTCACAGTACGGACAGGGGATGGTGGCAGCAGCTGGAGATCTGTTGACTTCCTAGCATCTTCACCATCCTGGTGCAGTCACAGCTTCGCTGTGCAGGTCACATAGTTCGCATGCCAGACCATCGGCTGCCAAAGAAACTATTGTTTGGCGAACTGCAAACAGGTAAACGCTCTCATGGAAGCCAGAGAAGCGTTTCAAAGACAGCCTCAAATCCTCCCTGAAGGCCTTCAACATCAGCCACACAACATGGGAGCAGACTGCCCAGGACAGAGATGGGAAGCGATCAGCTGTCCGCAAAGGCGCAGGATGCTCAGGGCTGTGAGTAGTACATGACATGGAACGCATCACGGAGTTTCACCTTTTAAAAGATAAGAATGGGTGACAAAAGAATGACAAAATAAAATCAAAATCATAGAGCTTGCAAGTGTTCAGGGCAGTAAAACCGGGCACAACTCACTAAGAATGATTCAGGACACTGATGAACAAATTAAGTCTTTATTCACTGAACTGGTATACAAAGAGTGTGTCATGCTGCTGTTTGCTGTACAAAAAGGTCTTCTCATGTTCATGGGGTTTGTGAGCAAACAAAAGCACGAATTGTCTTCTTCAGTTCACAGAATTAATCAATGGACACTGTCTTGATCTGTGCGCGGAACTGACGAACAAAAAAAAAAAGAAATCGAACAATTAAATGAAAAAAAAAGGAAATCAAACAAATAAACAAACAAAATCCTTGCTATGTTCGTGGAATTACGTTGTACGTCCTTTGTTGTTGTTCTTTATTGCTGTTCTTTGTGTTGTTCTTTGTGGTTGTTCTTTGTGTTGTTCTTTGCTGTTCTTTGTATGGTTCTTTATTGTTGTTCTTTGTGTTGTTCTTTGTTCTTGTTGTTTTGTGTTGTCCTTTGTTGTTGTTTATTTGTGTTGTTCTGAAGGTAAAGCTAAATAATGATGATAACGATAGTAATGATAATAATTATAATGATATTGATGATGATAATAATAATAATGATTATATAACAGCAATAGCAATGATTAAAAAATGGTAATAATAATAACAATAAAACAACAACACATGGGGAAGAGGGGAGGCTGAATGTGGGAGGAAGGAAGGCGGAACCATATCTTCTTCTCCCCCTCTCTCGAACACACACACACACACACACACACACACACACACACACACACAAACACAAACACAAACACAGGCGCGTGCGTGCGTGCGCGTCTACAGGCATCCACTCATACCAATGAGAACATGGCCACACATACACAACAAAAGCAACAGTGAAAAACAGAGCGTTGCTTTGTACAATGAGGCAGGCGGACAGGCAAGTTCCCGTGTATCTAATGTGAACTACTGTCACTTGGACACATGACTGTGACGTCACCAGGTGCTGACCTTCACCGAGGCCCAGGCCACGCCCTGTATGAGGCCAGCTGAGAGCAGCCCAGGCCATGCCCTGTGTGATATCAGCTTGACGGCAGCACAGGCCACGCCCTGTGTGATGTCAGCTTGACGGGCAGCACAGGCCACGCCCTGTGTGATGTCAGCTTGATGGGCAGCTTAGGCCATGCTCTGTGTGATGTCAGCTTGATGGGCAGCTAAGGCCACGCCCTGTGTGATGTCAGCTTGACGGGTAGCCCAGGCCACGCCCTGTGTGATGTCAGCTTGACGGGCAGCACAGGCCACGCCCTGTGTGATGTCAGCTTGACGGGGGTAGCCCAGGCCACGCCCTGTGTGATGTCAGCTTGACGGGTAGCCCAGGCCACGCCCTGTGTGATGTCAGCTTGATGGGCAGCCCAGGCCACGCCCTGTGTGATGTCAGCTTGATGGGCAGCCCAGGCCACGCCCTGTGTGATGTCAGCTTGATGGGCAGCCCAGGCCACGCCCTGTGTGTGATGTCAGCTTGACGGGCAGCCCAGGCCACGCCCTGTGTGATGTCAGCTTGACGGGCAGCCCAGGCCACGCCCTGTGTGATGTCAGCTTGACGGGCAGCCCAGGCCACGCCGTATGTGAGGCCAGCCTTGGCCCCTGAATTAGAAGCTGACACCTGTAGGGTTGGAACTGACAAGGGAAGTTTGAGGCAATAACAAACTGACACCTGTTGGGATGGAACTGACGAGTGAAGCTTGAGACAATAACAAACTGACACCTGTTGGGATGGAACTGTCAAGGGAAGCTTCAGACAATGACAAAATGGAATTAAAGTGTGAAGTTTGAGGCAATAACAAACGGACACCTGTTGGGATGGAAGCCTGAAAGCCGTGACGTCAAGCCTGACAGCTGTGACATCAAGCCTTACAGCCGTGACATCAAGCCTGAAAGCCGTGACGTCAATCCTAACAGCATGGCAATTGGTTCCAGACGGGGGTCCTCATCCGTCTGATGATGGCCAATGATGATTTGGTCACAGATGTGTGTTTAGGGGGCAGTGGCATTTCGAGTCGTGTACAACGCGTTCCGAGTTGGGGAGAGGGAGAAAATATTCGATCTGGTCATCTGCTATCAATACGGGACGTCTGCCTGCTACATGCCACCTCCGCTCAGCTGTACATAAAAAGCTTTTCCAGAGCCACAAAGTCTGTTGGTTTAGACGCCCCAAAAGACAACAAACACTATGCATACAGCAGAAGGTACCTATTTACATCATGTGCATTCTAATTTATTCGCAAGCATACTGCTGTAAAAGTGTCCGTTAAAAACTCAGTGATTAACCACGTTTGTTTCCGTGTGTTTATTCTTTGCCTGGAGAGACAGAGAGAGAGGTGTACGCGCGTGTGTGCGCACGTATGTGTGTGTGTGTGCGTGCGTGCGTGCGTGCGTGCGTGCGTGCGTGCGTGTGTGTGTGTGTGTGTGTGTGTGTGTGTGTGTGTGTGTGTGTGTGTGTGTGTGTAATGCTGAACAATTAAGTAATGGGGAAAACAAGTGCAGGCTAAACATTCTCTTTAGTCATACACACACAGAGAGAGAGAGAGAGAGAGAGAGAGAGAGAGAGAGAGAGAGAGAGAGAGAGAGAGAGAGAGAAGTGTCAGAGTAATCACACACACAAATGAAATAGGCACATGCACGCTCACGTTCACATGCACACCGGCAGGCGGGCACGTGCACACGCCCATTCTCACACACACACACACACAAAGCCTGAGGGGGAGGAACCGTACACGTCATGATGCAAATCATTGGCGGCTGTTCACTGTTGTACATTGTTGTCCTCCCGCCGTGTACAAACTGTCTACTTGTGTACAGACTGCTGTCGTACAGACTGTCTACTTGTATACAGATTGCTATCATACAGTCTGTCTACTTGAGTACAGATAGCTGTCATACAGTCTGTTCATTTGTGTACATATTGCTGTCATACAGTCTGTAGACGTGTGTACAGATTGCTGTCGTATAGGCTGTCCATTTGTGTACAGATTGCTGTCGTACAGGCTGTCCACTTGTGTACAGATTGTGTCCTACAGTCTGCCCACACGCACAGATTGCTGTCGTACACACCGTCCACGTGTATACGGATTGCTGCCGTACAGGTTGTCCATTTGAGTATAGACTGCTGTCGTAAGGCTTTCCATTTGTGTACAGATCGTTGTCGTACAGGCTGTCCTCTTGTGTACAAATTGCTGTCGTACAGGCCGTCCACCTGTGTACATATTGCTGTCGCATAGGCTGTCCATCTGTGTAAAGACTGTTGTCGTACAGGCTATCCACGTGTGTACAGATTGCTGTCGTACAGGCTGTCCATGTGTACAAATTGCTGTCGTACGGGCTTTCCACTTGTGTACAGATTGCTGTCGTATTGGCTATCCACACATGTGTGTACAGATTGCTGTCGTACAGGCCGTCCACGTATGTACAGATTGCAGTTGTACAGGCTGTGTCATTTGTGTACAGATTGCTGTCGTACAGGCTGTCCACATGTGTACAGATTCCGGTTGTACAGGCTGTCCACCTGTATACAGATTGCTGTCGTACAGGCTGTCCACATGTGTACAGATTCCTGTCGTACAGGCTGTCCACTTTGTACAGATTCCTGTCGTACAGGCTGTCCACATGTGTACAAATTGCTGTCGTACAGACTGTCCATTTGAGTATAGATTGCTGTC
>JADBJO010002773.1:72500-232500 GCA_016801955.1 Conus betulinus
TACTCTATACTTCAAATCGTTATCCATACCCCGCGTGAAACTGACCTCTTCAATCTATACACAGCACACTACTCTATACTTCAAATCGTTATCCATACCCCGCGTGAAACTGACCTCTTCAATCTATACACAGCACACTACTCTATACTTCAAATCGTTATCCATACCCCGCGTGAAACTGACCTCTTCAATCTATACACACAGCACACTACTCTATACTTCAAATCGTTATCCATACCCTGTGTGAAACTGACCTCTTCAATCTATACACAGCACACACTACTCTATACTTCAAATCGTTATCCATACCCCGCGTGAAACTGACCTCTTCAATCTATACACAGCACACTACTCTATACTTCAAATCGTTATCCATACCCCGCGTGAAACTGACCTCTTCAATCTATACACAGCACACTACTCTATACTTCAAATCGTTATCCATACCCCGCGTGAAACTGACCTCTTCAATCTATACACAGCACACTACTCTATACTTCAAATCGTTATCCATACCCTGCGTGAAACTGACCTCTTCAATCTATACACAGCACACTACTCTATACTTCAAATCGTTATCCATACCCTGTGTGAAACTGACCTCTTCAATCTATACACAGCACACTACTCTATACTTCAAATCGTTATCCATACCGTGAATGAAACTAACGATCTCCTACTCACTATGGTAAACAGGCCGCTCCCTAATTTGTCTGAGAACAAATCCTCCCATCTCCATGCCTTCCACATGAAGCAGGCAGTCTTTCCACCTCTTTCTCATCCGCCTTAAGTCAGTGTACCTTCTCCATAATGCATTTGACCCAACACTTGTCTTACATGCAGCCGATACGTCTTCACCACACGTAACCCAATCCACCACCACACACTGCAATGTAATGAAGGTTCTGTGTTCACCTACTGTTTGCATTATAGCTGTACCTTCAGAACAACGAACTGCAGACATATTTGCTACACGACAGCTCCAGGAAAAATGCCAAGAGCAGCAGAGCGATCTGTTTGTGACCTTTTGTCGATCTGACCAAGGCCTTCGATACGGTCAGCAGAGATGGCTTGTGGAAGATCATGGAGAATTTGGCTGTCCCAGCAGGTTCATAACAATCGTCCGACAGTTCCATGATGGCATGAGGTGAAAGGACTGGATGATGGAGACGAGTCAGACGCCTTTCCAGTGACCCAACGGCGTAAAGCAAGGCTGCGCTCTCGCCCCTACACTATTCAGCATGGTCTTCTTCGCCATGCTGACTGATGCCTTCTGTGACTACCAGGGTGGTATACATGCCAGATACAGAACTGACGGTGGCTGTTCAACCTCAGGCGACTGCAGGCTGTTACAAAGGTGAACGAGACCGTCATCAGGGACTTCTTGTTTGCTGATGATGTCTGCGCCCTCATGCCAGCACAGAGCAGATGATGCAGCACGAATGGACTGCCTCTAACGAGCCTGCAACAACTTCGGTCTCACCATCAGCACAAAAAGACCGAAGTGATGTGTCAGCCTGCGCCAGGTAAACCATACCAGGAACCACACATCGTGGTAAAGGGGCAGAACTTAAAGGCAGTTGACAACTTCACCTATCTGGGCAGCACACTCTCACGAGCTGTGAACATTGACGCATAAGTCAGGAACAGGATTGCCAAAGCCAGCTCTGTGTTTGGGAGACTTCATGAAAATGTCTGGAAGCGGAGAGGACTAAGCCTTACCACCAAGCTGAACGTCTACAATGCAGTGGTACTAGCCACTCTCCTCTACGCCGGTGAGACCTGGACTGTCTACAGCTGACATGCCAAACAGCTCAACCATTTTCACCTCAGCTGTCACCGCAGACTCCTACACATCAAGTGGCAGGACAAAGTCCAAGACGCTGAGGTCTTGGAAAGGGCCAGCATCCCCAGCATCTACACTCTCCTTCAGAAATCCCGAGCCCAGATGGCCTGACCACATCGTCAGAATGCCAGATAAACGACTGCCGAAACAACTGCTGTATGGAGAACTGAGTCAGGGCAAGCACAAAGTTGGGGGGGGGGGGGGGGGGGGGGGGGGGGGGGGGGGGGGGGGGTGGGCAGAAGAAACGTTTCAAGGACAGCCTCAAAGTGTCTCTCAAAGGCCTGAACATCAACCTCAACACCTGGGAGTCGCTTGCCCTGGACCGCCCAGCCTGGCGAAGCAGTATCACAAAGGGTGCATGTACATCAGAGAAGAGACACACAGCAGAAGCTGAGAGAAAGCGAGCCCGCGCGCAAGACCAGAGCTACCTCCACCTCCACTGTAGCACCCACCCACATGTGTCCCACATATGGGCGTTCCCTCCGGGCCCAGACTGGCCTCGCCAGCCACCTGCGGACCCACACTCAGCGATCTTCCATCTGAGATTGAAGTCATGGTCATCTTGGAAATCGAAGGATGAACAACAGAACAGCTGTACCTTCTCCATAATGCACTTGGCCCAACGTTTGTCTTACATGCAGCGGACATGTCTGCACCACACGTAACCTAATCCACCACACACTGCAGTATAACTGTGTTCACTGTTTGCACTCTCGTTGACAGAGAGCGAAGACCGTACAGTGACGCTAATTCTGCTTGAAGGGCTACATCTACTTCAGCCTAGACATCAGTTGAACTTCACCATCAACAAGATGTTTTCACTGCAAAGACAATATGTTCATAACAAAGCAGTCGCAGCAACAGCAACATTGCTTTATCGTTTACAGTCCCCTCCATTCTTTTAATCAAGAATGCTAACAACATTGCTTTATCGTTTACAGACCCCTCCATTCTTTTCATCTCGTAGGCTAACACCATTGCTTTATCGTTTACAGACCCCTCCATTCTTTTCATCTCGTAGGCTAACACCATTGCTTTATCGTTGACAGACCCCTCCATTCTTTTCATCTCGTAGGCTAACAACATTGCTTTATCGTTTTACAGACCCCTCCATTCTTTTCAGGCTAACAGCAATCACATCATCAAGCATTCCTCAAAATGTCCATCTTTTATGTTTTCATGTCGATGTTTCTTTCTTCTTTTTTTTTTTTTTTCTTTTTAATATTGAGCCGACGAAGACAAGTGTCCAAAGGATGTCGCTGCAATGGGTCCACTTCAGAGTGGCTTCTTCAGATGATAAGGCTGACCACACACTGACCATTGTCATCTGACGACAGCCAACCATTGTCATCTGACAACATGATCAGCCAACCATTGTCATCTGACGACATAATCAGCTGACCATTGTCAACTGACGACATAATCAGCTGACCATTGTCATCTGACGACATAATCAGCCAACCATTGTCATCTGACGATATAATCAGCCAACCATTGTCATCTGATGACATAATCAGCCGACCATTGTCATCTGACGACATAATCAGCGGACCATTGTCATCTGACGACATAATCAGCCGACCATTGCCAACTGACGACATAATCAGCCGATCATTGTCATCTGACGATATAATCAGCTGACCATTGTCATCTGACGACATAATCAGCTGACCATTGTCATCTGACGACATAATCAGCTGACCATTGTCATCTGACGACATAATGAACTGACCATTGTCATCTGACGACATAATGAACTGACCATTGTCATCTGACGACATAATGAACTGACCATTGTCATCTGACGACATAATCAGCTGACCATTATCATCTGACGACATAATCAGCTGACCTTTGTCATCTGACGATATAATCTGATGACCATTGTCATCTGACGACATAATCAGCCGACCATTGTCATATGACGACATGATCAGCTGACCTTTGTCATCTGACGACATAATCAGCTGACCATTGTATTCTGACGACATAATCTGCTGACCATTGTCATCTGACGACATCATCAGCTGACCATTGTCATATGACGACATAATCAGATGACCGTTGTATTCTGACGTAATCAGATGATCTTTGTATTCTGACATAATCAGATGACCATTGTCTTCTGACGTAATCACCTGACTGGCAAGCTGCTGGTATTCCTCACTACATCACACGGGGTTACAAGCACTACGACCATGTGTACTTCCCCGCCGCCTATCCCCCCTCCCCCCACCTCCACCCCACACACACATACACAGCGCAAAACGAAGAAACCAACGACAGTTGATTAGAGATTGGTATGGATCCACCACTGAAATGTTTATTGCCCAGCCGACCACGAAGAGCCCTATTGGGGCAGTCATCTTGTCGACGTAATTTTCTATATAGATGTAGAACACACACACACACACACACACACACGCACGCACGCACGCGCGCGCGCGCACGCGCACACACACACCTCATTAATTAAACAAGTTTTCTATTTTGAACACACACACACACACACACACACACACACACACACACACACACACACACGCTACAATTGCTTTTAAAATCGCGCGCGCGCGCACGCACGCGCTCCCACACACACCTCATTAATTAAACCAAGTTTTCTATTTTTAACACACACACACACACACACACACACACACACACACACACACACACACACGCGCGCGCGCGCGCGCGCGCGCTACAATTGCTTTTAAATCTTCTTCCGTAAACTTAGATCAGATATAAAGAATAAAGTTTACCTGTAATAGGAGCTCACAAATCACATCAGGGTGGGCATCTCTGAACGAGGTTTTCATGGAGTCTGCTGTGTGAAGCGTGTGTGTCTTACATCACATCAGTCGCACACACTCTCATGTGTACACCAGATGTTACAAAACTGCCCACTGTTCGCCAGATGTTACAACACTGCCCACTGTTCGCCAGATGCTACAACACTGCCCACTGTTCGCCAGATGTTACAACACTGCCCACTGTTCGCCAGATATTACAACACTGCCCACTGTTCGCCAGATGTTACAACACTGCCCACTGTTCGCCAGATGTTACAGATGTTACAACACTGCCCCACTGTTCGCCAGATGTTACAGATGTTACAACACTGCCCACTGTTCGCCAGATGTTACAGATGTTACAACACTGCCCACTGTTCGCCAGATATTACAACACTGCCCACTGTTCGCCAGATGTTTTACAGATGTTTACAACACTGCCCACTGTTCGCCAGAGATGTTACAGATGTTACAACACTGCCCACTGTTCGCCAGATGTTACAGATGTTACAACACTGCCCACTGTTCGCCAGATATTACAACACTGCCCACTGTTCGCCAGATGATGTACAACACTGCCCACTGTTCGCCAGATGCCACAACACTGCCCACTGTTCGCCAGATGTTACAGATGTTACAACACTGCCACTGTTCGCCCAACAACACTGTTCGCCAGATATTACAACACTGCCCACTGTTCGCCAGATGTTACAGATGTTACAACACTGCCCACTGTTCGCCAGATGTTACAGATGTTACAACACTGCCCACTGTTCGCCAGATGTTACAGATGTTACAACACTGCCCACTGTTCGCCAGATATTACAACACTGCCCACTGTTCGCCAGATGTTACAACACTGCCCACTGTTCGCCAGAAGAAGAAAAAGAAAGCACCCGAAGGTGCTGGGGAGGACCCAGAGAAGCACTGTCCTCACCTGCCTTTAGAGCAGTCCTGTACCACCCTTGGAGGCCCGCGCTGTATTGACGATGGGTACAGGCACGCACAGGACACTCCATTAAGATATCAAGGGACATACTGCTCCTGAACAGAGGCAAATCAGACTACAGGATGCAACTCATAACAGCCTTAAAGTAGCATCCAGGTGTACCAGCCCGTATTTTATGACTGCAGAGCCCACTGGCGAAAAACACCACCCTCCAGCTGTCGAGCACATCCCACAGACCCCAACCACCCCTGCCCACGGACAGATGAAGACAGTGCAACTCCAGACACAGCCAAGCTTTCGCCATACGGTCTTATGTGCCCTCAAGACAGAATAACACAAGTTACAACACTGCCCACTGATCGCCAGATGTTACAACACTGACCACTGTTCGCTAGATGTTAAAACACTGCCCACTGTTCCGTTGGCTGCTGAAGGCCTAGGCCTGAGGCCAACCACAGGAACTAAAACAACCCATTCAATTCTTCTCCTATTGTTTACAGCCCTGCCGATCACCAGGTCCCACATCACGGCTGTCATCTTGTCAAATCAATTCATTACACAAATGTTGAATACAAAATCCAATACTCGTTAAAGCGAATTTCCTAGAGTGCGCAAAAAATTGCATAAAAGCACTCATTAAAGCAAATTTCCTAGAGTGCGCAAAAAATTGCTTAAAAATGTGTCATCTGTCGATTCTTAGATCATATGATTTTTTTGTCTGGAAGTTCAAATCCCACCACGTGCACCAACTCTGAACCAGGTTTTGGCGGAGTATGTTGCAAACTGTGTGTGTCTGGCATCATGCAAAGTGCTACCGCTCTGTAAGAGCAATTGTGTTCATGACGAAATGCACTGCTGTCACGTGAGTCCCGAATGCAACCAACGCCCCCCCCCCCCCCCCCCCCCCCCCCCCCCCTTTTTTTTACAGTGGTCGGAAAGGGAGATAAGAAGTGGTGGGCAGGTCTGCCGGTGGCGTGGGTTGCCTCCTCTTGGCGCGCCATTTTCTCACGGCGACTTTGGTGGGCTTCGCGGCGCTGGGGCATACAGCTCCGGGTTGGCCTTGACTTTCATATAGTGCCGTCGGCTGCGGATCTTCTGCAATTCTCGCTGGCGTGCCATTCTAGTCATGTAGTCTGCAAGACACACACACACAGCAGCAGAGGCCCTATTTCAGTGCCCGTCTCGCATGGAACAGAAACCACCGTATAACATCAATGGTTCATTTGGATCACAGATCTCACGTCACCTCGTACGACAACAACATGATGATACGTGAATGCGTGAGTTGCACAACACCTCCATGTCATGTCTGCTTGGAAGATGTTGACCTTGTTCTAAAGGTTCTTCGTGAAACAAAGCAAATGCTTCGTTTACTGCGGTTTTAGGCATTGATTCAAGAATGAAACTTTTCACGCAATTTTTACAATGGAAGATGCTGTTCATTTCTTTCACACCAAAAAAATGTCTACTCCGGAGAAAACCCAAAGCCTCCAAATGGTATTGTAGACAATAGCAGTTAAAAAAAAATGCAATGACCAATGAAAAATCCACAGAAAAACACCACCACAGCCTCCACATCATTTGAATAAGCAGTTTCCCTGACAGTAGAAGCAGCAGAAGCAGTAAGGGAGACTTATTCTAACACATTGCACACTAACTGGTCAAAACTTTTAATCAATAGACCAATCAAATTATCAATGGGCCAGTCAAATTATCAGCAGGCCAATCAAATTATCAATGGGCCAGTCAAATTATCAGCAGGCCAATCAAATTATCTGGAGTATGCTTACCGAACACCGCACCACCCCTCTCCCATTCACCTCAACCTCCCAATCCACCCCTTAAACACACACACACACACACACACACACACACACACACACACACACACACACACACCGTTTCCCGAAACATATCTCCTTTGTCTCGGAGACGCAAGAACCTGAAGGCTGAGCATGAGTGACTGACGGACTGTGATGATCAGCCATGGTGAACAAAATAAAGAACAGCTCTGGATCTGAAGCCTCTACCATGTTGTCCACGACTGCCAAACACACAAGTGTGGTGATCACAGATGGACCAATCGTCTGTAAGGACAGGGCGTGGTGGGCTGGAAGGGGGGAGAGGGTAAATGAAAAAGAACACGTCTGTGTGCGTACAAGACAGTGAGAGAGTCGGGGGCAGTGCACACATAACAGAAAAAAAAAGGAGAAATGATAAACAAAAATATTTTTCGATGTACTAATAATGCTTCTTTATGAGGGTAACTGATTATTCATACTGTATGAGATATGAGTTGTTCTCTCTTTTTTTTTCAAAGCATAATATAATGTACATAGCAATATCTCTTGTAATATGCACATTTTCGTTTGCAAGTAATTGTTTTAGTTCAATAGAGTTCACGTTCTGAAATTGTCTGTGCTTCAGTATGTATTTTTCTCTGAAAGGCATATAAGCATTGCATCTTAATAGAAAGTGGAGTTCGGTCTCAAGTTGGTTACAAAAGGACATGCTTTGATATTTTTCTTTGTATCTGCTATTTACATTCAGGTCGTTTTTAACCCAAGACGAAATTTGGTGAAACACATTTTAAATTTGTTAACCGTTAAATAGGTCAGATACGGTTCTGGTTGTAAAAGAGACTTAAATGAACAATAGGTGTTGAAGCGATCACTTGAATTTAATTTGCTAACCCAGTCCTGCTGAAAACAATCTACCATCCTTTGCCTAAAAATCTTCTTAAACATATTCCCTGCTCCTGAAATATACATAAAGATTCCCCTGCTCCTGAAATCTGAATCTGGTGTATGCGTACACATTTCAGCACACTCACATATTCTAACTTATTCACACACACACACACACACACACACACACACACACACACACACACACACACACACACACACACACACATTTTAAAACACATAAGTGACAACATTTCGTAACTTTAATTCATAGTGACAAGAACTGTTTGCTTTCATGTAAACATGAGAACATTGGAGAGTTGTAACTGATAAACACAGAACATTTTGTAAAATACATAAACACAATCCACAATACCAAAATGCAACAGGGCAATTTTTTTTTCTTTCCTTCTTTTTTTTTTTTCTTTCTTCTTCTTCTTCTTTTTTTTTTTTTTTTTTTTTTTTTTTTCAAAGAAAATGCCCATGTGTAGCATTGAATTGAATTCCACGGGAATTTTTGAAAAGGACACAAAATGCAGCTTAGAACTGAACTGTTATCAATACAAATGGGTACGATGCTGAACTGAGAATGCCAAAGGTCAACCGATGTTGGTAGGCCAGTTGGTTGCGGGCGTCATGCCAAGGCTGTAAACACCTTAACATCGGAAGGAAAGCCTCAAATGGAACACGTTAAACACGGCAGTCAATACCTCAAACTTATAAGACCCATCTGACACCATATGTATCACGATCCAGTTACAGCTAGGAAAAAATGCTTATTTTAAGAAAAGAAAAGAAATAAAATAGAATATTAAAACACACACACACACACACACACACACACACACACACACACACACACACACACACACACACACTGCATCACCTGCCAGCTCTACCTACAGCAGGCAACCACTTTCTGCAGCATCCGGACAGGCCAGAGGTTCACCTATACGACACAGAGTAACTTGCATGAGCACGGACCTGGTGTTCCTCATTGACTGTGCCGAGTGCGGTGATGTACAGCACGTGAGGGAAACCAGTCAGACATTGCAGACGCGCTTCCACGCACACCGCTCTGGCACTGGCATCAACCCGGAGAGCAGAACTACAGCGACCAAGGACACCAGTCAGTACAAGCAAGACACACTGGTGGCTGGCCACTCTCATGGTGCTGGACACAGCATCCTGGACATGAGAGCCACCATCAATGACAAGATGTGTTCAGAAAACACCACCACCAGAGGAGCCAGAGAGCGATTCTGGAGGCATACACTGAAAACGAATTGGCCAGATGGAGTAAACGTGTATGACTGATCCTGGTTCCTGGGAGAAAGAAACATGTGTACTGCCAGCAGGATTTGAGAGAGAGAGAGAGAGAGAGAGAGGGGGGGGGGGGGGGGGGGAGAGGGAGATGGGTGGTGGAGGGAGGGAAACACAGGGAGGGACAAAAACAGAGAGACGGAGACAGAGTGAGATACAAGGAGAGACAGAGATAGAAAGAGAGGGGGTGGGAGAGGACGAACACGAGACAGAGGGACAGACAGGCGAGACAGGGGTGAGGCAGGGTGTGTCAGATGGAGAAAGTGTCATGGTGAGGTCTTTTGTGGGGAAGTGACCGTTTTTCTGTCTGTCTGGTTGTTGGCTTTTCGGATACAGGAAGTATCAGTAAGGAAATCTTTCTCGAATAAACAGATCATTTACACATTGACGTCGGCTGTTGGACAATGCGTGACGAAATATCAAAGTAGGGATAGAGGAAGGGGTGTAAAAGGAATTTCTTTTTTTATGCAATACGATGTTTACTCACAAAGTTTTTTAATGGGTGTTGTCATTCATTCTGATGAGTGAATGCAAGGTGAAGAGCACTCAGAGTGTGTGTAAAAAGATGTGATTTGCCTGAAATTGTTAATCCTTGGTTTTATTGAGGAAGGTTCCATAAACCGAAAATTTTAACTGCCACTATCTAGGTGTTGGCTGCTTTTTTTTCATCCCCCCCCCCCCCCCTCACACACACACACACACACTCCCCCCCCCCCCCCTTTTCTTGGATAAGCAAGTGGAACACCTTAAAACAAGGTCTGCATGGATCAAAGAGCCCACATTTATGTACTTGTACCTATGACAATCTCACTCCCCCTGTGTGTGTGTGTGTGTGTGTGTGTGTGTGTGTGTGTGTGTGTGTGTGTGTGTGTGTGTGTGTGTGTGGGTGTCGGGCACGCACGCAATCGTGCTTGAGCATGCATGCACACACACATGCATGTTTGCGCATATATGCATGCATTTGTGAGAGACAGAGAGAGAGGGAGGGAGAGAGAGTCAGACTGACTGACACACAGACTGACAGAAGAGACAGACAGACAGACACACGGGCAGATGGACACACAGACAAACAGGTAGGCAGACAGACTAACACTGACAGAGAGAGAGAGAGAGAGGGAGAGAGAGAGAGAGAGAGAGAGAGAGAGAGAGAGAGAGAGAGAGAGAGAGAGAGAGAGAGAGAGACAGACAGACAGACAGACAGACAGACAGAGAGATGCACATGCATTTGTGTGTATATGTGTGTGCGTGCGTGTGTGTGTGTGTGTGTGTGTGTGTGTGTGTGTGTGTGTGTGTGTGAGAGAGAGAGAGAGAGAGAGAGAGAGAGATTCATGCAGCCAATCAGACAGGCAGACTGACGGGCAGACAGACAGACTGACAGAAAAGAGAGCGAGAGACAGACACGTAGACAAACAAAGCAGACACACACAGACGAGACAAACACTGCAGCTGTTGTCAGTCATGAAGCTTTTCCCAGTCTTCGCCCCATTAAGGCAGGGGGGAAAAACACCAAGAAAATACAAAAACAGACAATACAACAATACCTTCCTCCAACAATAAAACAACAATACCTTCCTCCAAACAGAGATCTGTAACTGAGAACTCGTCAACTAAAACTGGTGTCCTTCTTCTCCAAGATGTTCATGTCTCGTCGTGTTTTTCTGTTTTAGATTTTATTTCTAAAAAAGCTGCTTTGTAGGGCAGAGGACAAAATTCTTCATCTGTGACGTTGGACAATGTTCGGGGATTGAAATGGGAAAGAAAATTTTAGCTGAAAATCTAATGCTGTAAACAAGACGATAAAGTACGACTTTCTGGATACTCTATTAAAACAGGTATTTTCTTTTATCTAATTATTGTAATGGGCAAATTCTGTATTATGTAGACCTTCAAATACAAAGCAAACAATACCAATACATGCCACAGTCTATCAAATAAACTGTTTTCCTCTCTGTCTCTATCTCATATATACACACATACGCTGAATACATAAGTGGTGGAGGAAAACAAGTTCGAGTTAACAATTCCTCCATCATCAAAACAGTTCTAAATGAAGATTCAGTAACAGAAAAAGAAGGGGGAGAGAGGGGGGTGTGGAAGAGGGGGGCAGGGGAGACAGAGACAAAACGAGGGATGACCAAGATATTAGCAAAGTGTGGATGTTACACCCTTCACCAGCAACACACTAAGAACCGTTCACCATCAACACACTAAGAATCTTTCACCAGCAACACACTAGGAACCTTTCACTAGCAACACACTAAGAACCGTTCACCAGCAACACACTAAGAACCGTTCACAACACACTAGGAACCTTTCACCAGCAACACACTAGGAACCTTTCACCAGCAACACACTAAGAACCGTTCACCAGCAACACACTAAGAACCGTTCACAACACGCTAGGAACCTTTCACCAGCAACACACTAGGAACCTTTCACCAGCAACACACTAAGAACCGTTCACCATCAACACACTAAGAACCGTTCACCCAGCAACACACTAAGAACCGTTCACCATCAACACACTAAGAACCGTTCACAACACACTAGGAACCTTTCACCAGCAACACTAGGAACCTTTCACCAGCAACACACTAAGAACCGTTCACCAGCAACACACTAAGAACCGTTCACCAGCAACACACTAAGAACCGTTCACCAGCAACACACTAAGAACCGTTGAAGTCTGTTCAGAAACTAGAACCCTTTGTCCGGCTTGTCTGGAGTCGAACTGCATCCTGTGATGAGGACACATCTCCAGCCACCCCACTAAACATGTTGGTCCACCCTGGTTGTCCCATGGAAACACACCCCACTAACCATGTTGGTCCACCCTGGGTGTGTCCAATGGACACACACCCCACTGACCATACTGGTCCACTCTGGGTATCCAATGGAAACACACCCCACTGACCATACTGGTCCACCCTGGGTGTCCAATGGAAACACACCCCACTGACATGATGGTCCACGCTCGGTGTCCAATGGAAACACACCCACTGACCATACTGGTCCACCCTGGGGTCCAATGGGAAACACACCCACTGACCATACTGGTCCACCCTGGGTGTCCAATGGAAACACAACCACTGACCATACTGGTCCACCTGGGTGTCCAATGGAAACACCCCACTGACATGATGGTCCACCCTGGGTGTCCAATGGACACACACCCCACTGACCATACTGGTCCACCCTGGGTGTCCAATGGAAACACAACCCACTGACATGTTGGTCCACCCTGGGTGTCCAATGGACACACACCCCACTGACCATACCGGTCCACCCTGGGTGTCCAATGGAACACACCCACTGACCATACTGGTCCAGCCTGGGTGTCCAATGGAAAACACACCCACTGACCATACTGGTCCACCCTGGGTGTCCAGTGGAACCACACCCACTGACCATACTGGTCCACCCTGGGTGTTCAATGGAAACCACACCCCATTCTGTGCTGCTCTCACCAGCCACACACATATCCTCCACCAAGTACCGTTGCAGCTTTCACAATCAGGTTACATTGCCTAGAGTCTAAAAATGGCACAGGCTCCAGAATCAGGCTATACATTACCCATAGTTTACTAGCACAGGCTTCCAGAATCAGGCTATACATTACCCATAGTTTACAACTAGCACATATAACTCGCACACACAATCTTCACAATCTGGCCACATCTTACCCATAGTCTACAACTGGTACAATCTTCACAATCAGGCTACACATTACCCATAGCCTACAACTGGCACAATCTTCAGAATCAGGCCACACCTTACCCATAGTCTACAACTTGCACAATCTTCACAATCAGGCTACACATTACCCATAGCCTACAAGTGGCAGAGACTCTAGAATCAGGCTACACATTACCATAGTCTACAACTGGCACAGGTTCTAGAATCAGGCCACACATTACCCATAGTCTAGAAAGCCTTCGCAATCAGGCTACACATTACCCATAGCCTACAACTGGCACAATCTTCACAATCAGGCTTCACATTACCCATAGTCTACAGCTGCCACAGGCTCTAGAATCAGGCTACACATTACCCATAGTCTACAACTGGCACAGGCTCTAGAATCAGGCTACACATTATCCATAGCCTACAGCTGCCACAGGCTCTAGAATCAGGCTACACATATCCCATAGTCTACAACTGGCACAGGCTCTAGAAGGAGGCTACACATTACCCATAGTCTACAACTGGCACAGGTTCAAGAATCAGGCCACACATTACCATAGTCTAGAAAGCCTTCACAATCAGCTTCACATTACCCATAGCCTACAACTGGCACAATCTTCACAATCAGGCTACACATTAACCACAGTCTACAACTGGCACAGGCTCTAGAAGGAGGCTACACATTACCCATAGTCTACTGCTGGCACAGGTTCTAGAATCAGGCCACACATTACCCATAGCCTAGAAAGCCTTCACAATCAGGCTACACATTACCCACAGTCTACAACTGGCACAATCTTCACAATCAGGCTACACATTACCCATAGTCTACAGCTGCCACAGGCTCTAGAATCAGGCTACACATTATCCATAGTCTACAGCTGCCACAGGCTCTAGAATCAGGCTACACATTACACATAGTCTACAACTGGCACAGGTTTTAGAATCAGGCCACACATTACCCATAGTCTAGAAAGCCTTCACAATCAGGCTTCACATTACCCATAGCCTGCAACTGGCACAATCTTCACAATCAGGCTACACATTACCCATAGTCTACAGCTGCCACAGGCTCTAGAATCAGGCTACACATTACCCATAGTCTACTACTGACACAGGCTCTAGAATCAGGCTACACATTACCCATAGTCTGCAGCTGGCACGGGATCTAGAATCAGGCTACACATTACCCATAGTCTACAGATGCGACAGGCTCTAGAATCAGGCTACACATTACCCATCACATTATGCATATCATATTCATGGTCCAGAATTCTACAGCCTTTAGAATTACACTCCACATAACCCACTATCCAAAACTGTTTCAGTCTTTAGAATCAAGTAACTCGCTACCTGCCGCTCAAAACTGTTATAGTCATCAGTCAGACTCCTCTTTCCCACTGTCAGGGTCCGGTCCAACTGTTCCAGAGTTTACGGTCAGGCTACACACTATACACTGTCTGGACCTGGTACAGTCCTTGCAGTCTGGCATCAAGGATGAAGATCGCAGTGATCACAAATGGAGCTACAGAATACGGTTCTAGTTTCAGACTGTTGGACATAGTGAAGATCCATTCCTGACGTGGCTTGTGTCAAAAAGGTAGTTGGGCAGGGCTAAGATCCATTCCTGAGAGTGGCTTATGTCACAAACATAGTAACCTTTTATTTCACAAACAAAAAAGAGCTTAACTCAACATTTCCTTACAACCCAGTGCCATAAACAAATGAACAAATATTTCCTTACAACCAAGTGTCCAAAACAAACAAACATACAAACAAATAAACAAACAAACAAAACCCAGGAGCAAAAACAAAGTATATCCGCAGAAAGTAAGCGTTGTTCTCCAGTCAATGACTTGACCGTGTGGTCTCATCTTTTTCATGTCTACATGTCAGCCCACAGTACATTTGGCAGACTCCCACAACACCCCTGGGTGTCAGCCATTCCCCCTCCCCAACCTCCCCCTTTCCTACCATTCCCTCTCCTACACTGCGTCTCCCGAATCTCTTACCAAAAGGCTTTATCTATATCAAGTGGCTGAGTGGGTTTGCACCAACAGTGTTGTCACTGATGTATAAGTGCCATGAACTATGCCGTTTCAACAGTGAGAATACCTTACTGGAACTTCATGCTATTTGCAGGCTGATGACCTGGCACTGACTGAGAAACAATGAAGGTCAAAAGGAATTAAAAAAGCCCACCTGGAAAGCACTGACAACAAAGCCTGTGTGGCTTACTCTAGTAACAACACAGCAATGCTATGCTGACTGTCAATATGGGGAAACAACTCGGCCAGAAGAGTATTGAAAGAGGGGGTGAAGGCTGATGATGGAAGAGATGGGGAAGAATGACAAGGCATGGGAGAAGGCAGGGATAGGAGTCAGGGATGGGGATGGAGGTGGGGGGTGGGGGAAGGCAGGGATGGGTGTGGGGGTGAGGGTGGAGGAGGAAGGCAGGCAGTCAAATGACTGTGTTGTTGTTGTTTGTTTCCTGAAGACTCCAACATGGCCCATAACAAGCTGCCTTAGTTCAACATCACAAGACGTTCAGTCATCTAAAGGGTATGTTACTCATCAACAGAGGGCTTTTGTTTTGGTGTGTGTTGACATGAAATTATGTTGTCATTTCTGCTGGGCTATTTATTCTGTGTTGTAAGCCACGTTTGTTTGGGAGCAAGAGTTACCCTACTTGTTTGTTGTTTGCTGTTTACTGTTCCCTGCCTCCTTTGAGATTTCTTCTAATACCAATCAAACTGAGGTTATCTGTATTTGTTACTGTCGATCCGTGTGGACTATATTCAACACTGAAAAGGCGGTGCCAGACTTGAATAAATGTCAATTTGTGTTTGTGCATGTCTCCAGTTGTTGCTGCTGTGCAGATGGTGTTGGGTGCAGGATATGTGGGCAAACTTGGAACATTCCTTTTGGGAGATGTCTCCTTGTTTGTTCTGTGTGCTCTGTGATGTCATTTAAGCTGGGTTATTTGGTGTCGTAAGCAGCATTCGTTTGGAGTTATGGGCCCTATAATTATTTCATCACGGGAGCCAGAGTTACCCTTCTTGTTTGTTGTTTGCTGTTTACTGTTCCATGCCTCATTTGAGATTTCCTCTCATGAAATGATCAATAACAGGTCCCACTGTACAAAAACATGATCATCATTTAAAAAGGCAGAGAGCAAAAAGCAGCCAGGAGCTCCATTTGATTGCATATTATTACCTGCTAAGAAATTTTTCTTCGTAACCCCGATTAACGTTCCTTGTCACAGTTACTGGTCTTTGTTTGGGGTTTTAGTTTGTTTGTTTGTTTGTTTGTTCTTTGTTTTTTGTTTCCCTCTGATAACTTTTCTTCTATGACCACTTTGGCTTCACAAGGGGAGTATTGCGCATGTTAATGTCTGTACTGTTTTCATTGTTTTGTCGCTGAGGAAGGCTTATTGCCGAAAATTTCTTGTCTTGTTTGTGTGTTGTGCATTAAAGTGCGTTACTTCACACTTTGTTTTGTGTGCTCTTCCGCTTTTTCGTCGTTTTCTTCTATGAGTTGTTTCAAATTCATGTCTTACAACATTAAAAGAACTGACTGTGTTTTTTTTGTCAGATTTTGTCAACTTTTTCTTTCCACTGAGACACTTTGTAAGAAAATCTCACTGATCTGAATGAGGTATCTGATGGCTTGGAATGATCTGATTCCCTGGTATTTCTGTCCTTGGAAGAGTCTGTAATGAGGACTTTTCTGAACAGCCGAACGGGAAGGGTTGCACAGAGAACTGAGCCAAGGTCTTCCTCTTTCTGGCATAATGCTCCCTGGACTTCTGGCGATAGTACTCCTTGTTCTTGGCGTACAGCTCACGGGCCCGCCTCCTCATGGTCTGCAGTCTCTGGGCATACCACTCGGGGTTTCTCTCTCACCCTCTGCCAGTACTTCTTGCTGTACTCGCTGCTGTCACCTGTGCGGGGCTGTCGCATTGGCGGCCGCCTGATGTAGTCTGCAAGACACAAGACTCAGGTGAATCAGCAACTGTCCACACCACCCCTGGCTGTCTGACTGTCTACATAGATATTACAAACAGCTGACCAAACTGCTCCTGGCTGTCTGGCTGTGTACAAAGATACTACAAACAGCTGATGTGCTCCCTCTGCCTGATTAGCTTGGCACTGGTGCCACAAGATAGCATCGTACATGTAGGTGGGTGAATGCATCATCTGGCCTCCACTTTCCCAAAACTGTCTTTGCATACGTATACAGCAGACTGACACAAACTGCTGACAGGTATCTGGGAAGTATTTTCTTGTGCTTTTTGCCTTTTTTCAAATGTTTCTTTGTTGCATCTGAAAGTTTGTATTCGTGTAGAATTTTCTTGCTGATATTGTTCATTAAAAACATGTTCTTATGCATTCTTCTTTGTGTCTTTAGTTGTATTTATGCTGAAGCTGATTCTGTTTTGTTTGTCAGATTTTCTCCACTTTTTCTTTCCCCTGTTACGCTTTGTAAGAAAATGTCACAGAAAGTATATCCATCAGTTTATTTCCAACTTAACACTGTTCGCTGCCTGATGTTTCGCTTTTCATATTACACTGACATGGCATCAAACAGTGACACTATAGAACTGGACGCCATTTTGTAGCTCCAATCTCATGTACCTTCTTATTTTGAGATGGAGAATGGTGAGAGAAGGGAAATGGGGAAAAGGGAAATGGGGGAAGGGACAGTAGACAGGAGACAGATGGTGAGGGAAGGGAAATGGGGAAAGGGACAGGGAGAGAGGGGACAGATGGTGAGGGAAGGAAATGGGGGGAAGGGACAGGAGAGAGGGACATATGGTGAGGGAAGGGAAATGGGGGGGGAGGGGACAGATGGTGAGGGGAGGGAAATGGGGGGAAGGGACAGGAGAGAGGGGACAGATGGTGAGAAGGGAAAAGGGGGGGGAAGGGGACGATGGTGAGGGAAGGGAAATGGGGAAAGGGACAGGAGAGAGGGGACAGATGGTGAGGGAAGGGAAATGGGGAAAGGGACAGTAGAGAGGGGACAGATGGTGAGGGAAGAGAAATGGGGGAAAGGGACAGGAGAGAGGGGACAGATGTGTGAGGGAAGGGAAATGGGGAAAGGGACAGGAGAGAGGGGACAGATGGTGGGGGAATGGAAATGGGGAAAGGACAGGAGAGAGGGGACAGATGGTGAGGGAAGGGAAATGGGGAAAGGGACAGGAGGGGACAGATGGTGGGGGAATGGAAATGGGGAAAGGGACAGGAGAGAGGGGACCGATGTGAGGGAATGGAAATGGGGAAAGGGACAGGAGAGAGGGGACAGATGGTGAGGGAATGGAAATGGGGAAAGGGACAGGAGAGAGGGGACAGATGGTGGGGGAATGGAAATGGGGAAAGGGACAGGAAGGGACAGATGGTGAGGGAAGGAAATGGGGAAAGGGACAGGAGGGGACAGATGGTGGGGGAATGGAAATGGGGAAAGGGACAGGAGGGGACAGATGGTGGGGGAATGGAAATGGGGGGAAATGGAAATGGGGGAAAGGGACAGGAGAGAGGGGACCGATGGTGAGGGAAAGGAAATGGGGAAATGGAAATGGGGAAAGGGACTGTAGAGACGGGACAGATGGTGAGAGAAGGGAAATGGGGAAAAGGACAGGAGAGAGGTGACAGATGGTGACGGAAGGGAAATGTGGGAAAGGTAAATGGGGAAAGGGACAGGGAAGAGGGGACAGATGGTGAGGGAAGGGAAATGGAAGGGAAATGGGGGGAAGGGACAGGAGAGAGGGGACAGATGGTGAGGGAAAGGAAATGGGGAAAGGGACAGGAGGGGACAGATGGTGAGGGAAGGGAAAAGGGGAATGACAGGAGAGGTCAGATGGTGAGGGAAGGGAAATGGGGAAAGGGACAGGAGGGGATAGATAGTCAAGGAAGGGAAATGGGGGAAAGGACACAGAAGGGGACAGATGGTGAGGGACGGGACAGGAGAGAGGGGACAGATGGTGATGGAAGGGAAATGGGGAAAGGGACAGGAAGAGACAGATGGTGAGGGAAGGGAAATGGGGGGAAGGGGCAGGAGGGGACAGGTGGTGAGGGAAGGGAAATGGAGAAAGGGACAGGACAGAGGGGACAGATGGTGAGGGAAGGGAAATGGGGGAAAGGGGGGCAGGAGGGGACAGGTGGTGAGGGAAGGGAAATGGGGAAAGGGACAGTAGAGAGGGGACAGAAGGTGAAGAAAGGGAAATGGGGAGAGGGACAGGAGGGGACAGATGGTGAGGGAAGGGAAATGGGGGAAAGGGACAGGAGGGGACAGATGGTGAGGGAAGGGAAATGGAGAAAGGGACAGGACAGAGGGGACAGATGATGAGGGAAGGGAAATGGGGAAAAGGGACAGGAGAGAGGGGACAGATGGTGAGGGAAGCAAAATGGGATGAAGGGAAAATGGGGAAAGGGACAAGAGGGAACAGATGGTGAGGGAAAGGAAATGGAGAAAGGGACAGGAGGGGTCAGATGGTGATGGAATGGAAATGGGCAAAGGGACAGGAAGGGTCAGAGATGGTGATGGAATGGAAATGGGAAAGGGACAAGAGAGAGGGGAGAGAGAAGGCAGAGAAGTGGAGGAAAGAGGAACGAGAGCAGCGGGCAGGGATGGGGTAGTAGAGGGAAGGGAGGAGCAGACAGAGACACAAGTAAAAGAGGGGTAAGGGCTGAAGAAATTTCCAGAACCTGGATACATGCATCCAGAAAGAGCTCTCTGATCATGTGTTGATGCATACTTCTGTGTGGACAGCGAAATCAAATAACTGGGAACCATTTCAAGATGTGCTTAAAGCTGGTTTTTCATTCCCTGTTTGAACTCCTCTTCCTCCACATGTGCTGTTAAAGTCATATGCTTTGAGCTGTAGGAGTGATGGATAAACATTTCAAACAAACCCATACAAAAAAAAAAAAAAAAAAAAAAGATATTATCACAACTATCACTGGATATATCTGGTGAGGTCCACTGCCGGGCTCTCCTAACCATCTGCCAAATACTAAATTTGTCTTTTATCTAATAGCTCTTTCATCCGACCCATCAACCCTCTTCCCCCCGCCCCCCACCCACCCAGCCCCACCCTCACCTCTGCAGTTGTCTGTCCTCCTCTCTTACCTCCCCCTTCATCTCCCTCTCTTTCATTCAGCCATCTCTCTCCTTGTTCACACACCCTAACCTGCACCCTCCCTCTCTCTCTCTCTGTCTCTCTCTTGCTCACTATGCTCTTTGTCCTCTCCCATTCCCCTCTATTTACCTCCCTTTATCAATATTTGAAAAGTCAGGGGAGATAGCTTACCTTTGTCATAAGCGTAATCACAATTACTCCCCTTACACCAACTTTGAATCGCGGCTGACACTGCTTCGCTCGGCAACAACGTCACATAAAAAATGCCACTGTCTAGCACTAAACTGGTTCATTCTTGCACTGCCCAGAATGCTAATGAATCACTTCGCCAAATCTGGAGAAGGTAAGATACAAAATGTAGGTTTGTATTATGAGCAAGAAGATGGACAGACAGACACAGAGAATATGTTTTACATACTACACAACACTATGAACACCCATGCAGTCAAAGGAACATGTAACTAGTTACTTCACTCTCCATTTAAGAGACTTGGCAAGGCTCATGGCAGACAAAGTGTTGACTAGTTGATGAGAAAATGAACAAGTGTGGAGAGACAAAAAAACAACAAGAACAACAATAAAAACACAATTTTTTTTATGGCACTGGGAATTGCTCCCTTTCTAGCTTGAGAGGTTCTAGCCTGGAACTGTCTCAGCATTAAAGAAAGGGGACGTCTACACACATGAACCAGTGACAGCATCACCGTGGGCAGACACTTTGTGAGTCTTGTCAGAATGGCACAAAATCATGATCCGACCACACCAAAAGCTGCCAGAGAACAGTTACACCCAGTTAAAGAACAGAAAGTCACACCAGATACACGAAGATCAAGCTCTGTCTTGATAAAGTAACATTATATAAAAACAACACACACACAAATTGACAGGAAACATGTCATCAAAATTGTTGAGGATGGTTTGGCTGTACATGCTTCAGCCTCTGTCTCTGTTTCACATTGTTTCTGCCCCTAACTGATAGCCATACCGTGGCTGCCGAGTGTTCAGTCACAACTTCTGATGTGTGCACGCCTGTCCTTAGTAGTGTTGTCAGAAACAATCTGTTACCATGACACCTTGTTCCTCACAGCGTTATCAACAGTCCAGTCACCGTTTTACTTTGTTGTCAACAGTGCACTATCCTCGGTCAACAAGTTCACTTGGTTGCTCATACCCTCGGTCATAATTGTTCACGCTCTTGCCAGTATCCTCAGTAACCGCTCTTTTACTATTACACACTGTTGCCAGTATCTTTAGTACTGGTCCTTTTACCGATACACCGTGCTGCTGATATCTTCAGTAACAATCTTTTCATCATTACACCGTGTTGCTGATATCTTCTGTAACAATCCTTTGACTATTACATCTTGTGGCCAATATCTCAGCAGCAGTCCTGTGACTATTACACCTTGCGGCCAATATCTCAATCCCAGTCCTGTCTCCACTAGCCATGTTGAAGAAACTCACGAGTTCTCTGAGCTAGGGGGCTGTTTTCCTGCCATACGTGCTAGTAACAGGCGGCTGCGTTTCCTCGCTTGGTACGTCCTGTTGGCCGCCCTCATCAATTCCCTTCTCCTGGCATAGCGCTGAGGGTCCTGTTTGAGGCGCTGATAGTGCAGCCGGCTATACACACGATTCTTCTCTTTCATCTTCTCCCTTCGCACCCAGTCTGCAAGAAACCAGCAACAACGGAGAGTTAGTATGGTCTTGCGCACAGAGCACCTCGCTGTCACTCACATAACTGCTGCACTGCCTCACAGTCCCTCTCAGCGACACACAAAGCAACAGGTGAACGGACACTGACAATGATAGATCAAGTTGTGCCACAGGCTACGGTTCACTGAGCATTGTATTCCATGAGTGGAATCAACTACTGTCCATGAATCTGTCATAACATCGGAGCCCAAGTCCTCAATGCGCGCAATGGAAGAACTGGTAGAACAAAATGCAGGGGCAGGGTTACAGTACTGAAGTATGACCAAAAAAAATCATTGTGTTCTGAAAAGTACATACTTATCACTACTGTTTCAATGTCTCATTTTCACTGTCTGAGGACTTCCAAGGACTGAGTCAGAAAGTCATTTTGTCTAATGCTATCTGGAGCAGATGTTTCCTCCATAGGAGGCTCTTTCCTGACCACAGTTTTTTTCTTGTGTTTTTTCTCCCCTTCTTTTAGTGGCCATAGTAAAGATGTTTACAGAAAACACAGTATGATAAATCTTTATACTACTTGTCCAAAGCATGGCGAAGACATAGATTTTAACTTTTGGTTTTCTAGACTACAGATTCTCCTGGGTGATGCTGTCTTTACCAGATACCAGGCGAGATGATTTTCATTGGTTGTCACCCCTTTGTCCTGATGCTGCACATGAGGGAGATCACAGACCCTGTCATGGCAGTGAGGGTACAGATGTAATGACTGTCATTGGTTGTCGCCCCTGCCTTTGTCCTGATGCCGCACATACAGGAGAGTAGAGACCCTGTCAGGGCTGTGATGGAAGGTTCAGGCTGTGTCTTTCATTGCGGGCATGGCTGCGCATAATGATGGACTGTATGCGTCGGGCATAACGCACAGGATCCTGCTTCAGCCGCTGGTAGTATCTCCGGCTTTTTAAACGATTTCTCTCTTTGGTCATCTCCCTGCGTGCCACTTCTGCAAGAAACCATCAACACTTCTGTTTTTTACTCGTTACAGGTAACTACCACTCATCTGCACTCTTTTCATCATATCAGATTTGACATGTACCGACTGCAATCCCTGATGATGACAGTTTTGTGAAAATACTAAAGTTGCTGCACCAAAGTCATGATGCTGTCTTGATTTTTCTTGATTGACATTAAAGAAGTGGGACAGAGTTTAGTGTTGGTGAAGACAAGACAGTGGCTTTAGCATGCAGCAGGTCCAGACCTGTTCCTATTTCATGGTTCAGTGATGGTGAATCATTGGTCACAGACCTCTTACACCACCTGATAGGGGCATGTTTCTTAGCGCTCTTTCTGTCAACATCTTTTAGCGGACATATCCCCCCCTTCCCCTCCCCCTCCCAATAGTTAACATCCCGGGTGCATCGGTTTTTCCCACCACTTGACGGCCACACACCGCAGGTCTGCCCAGTGGCATCAGCCGCCACTCCTGAAGTACCACACATGCTGTCACCATGGCAACCAGTCATGGCAGACCTGAAGTGCCACACATGCTGTTACCATGGCAGCCAGTTTACAGCAGACCTTGCAAAGAGAACTGGGCGAGAGCCGGAGCGCCAGAAATGGCCGCCACAGTGTGAGCAGACCTGCCTGACCTGCAATGGCCAGTCGTCTGACAGACTGTTTGCCTTCCGTCAGTGTCTGCTCCAGGAGTGAGGATCGTGATTCGTACAGTCTTTGGATACCAAACAATAAAAAAGTAAAAAGTTGACAGTTAGTTCTAGCAGGCCAGGCTCCATGTATAGTACGAGGTCAGACACATTGCACTATATCACATCCTTTCACTGTTAATTTTCTGTTCCCCTGGATACAGCCATTTCATTCCTCAAACTCTGGGACAGCTTCATACTTGGATAATCATTCTGAATGTTGTGGATGCTCTTTTCATTTCAGTTGTGCTCTTTATAATCGTAGTCTGAGAACAGTGGACATTAAATTAGATATCATACACTTTCAATAACTGTGGATTTAGATGTCGTTCCTTCAAATGGCATTAGAATATTAATTTACAACCCCAACACTCGAACTACAAAATGAGCAAAATCTAGTTTGAGTATGTACTATATTAACTTGATTTTTTTTTTTTTTTTGGGGGGGGGGGGGGGGGGGGGGGGGGGGGAGGAGACATGTTTTTTCTTGCTTTGTGTTGTCTAAACATGAACATAAAATACAGTTAAAACCCTATTTGTCTTTCAGAAGAATGGTCTGAAAAAGGTCTTTTTAGTTTAGTACAGTACAGTGTGACTAATTTTCACGTTGTTGTTTTGTGGGTGTTTTCTTTCATAGGTTTTCTACTTGAAGTACAGCAAAAAGTTTCTAACATGTTACTCTTATTGTCTAAAAACACATTACCATAACAATACAAAAATGTTCGACCACATTAGGGAAAAGGTTTTTCTATTCCAACTGACATGTCAAAAATTGTCATATAACAACAAGAAGGATCACTACTCTCCAGAACCAAGACAGGGAAGAGAACAGTTGAGGAGAACAAGTTCAGACAACTGACCAGGAAGATCACAGAGGCACTGTCAGAGGCAGCAACAGTCAGTGGGAAAATTCCAATACAAAACTTCACCCATGTGCAAATACAAGATCACAGAGGCACTGTCAGAGGCAGCAACAGTCAGTGGGAAAATTCCATACAAAACTTCACCCATGTGCAAATACAAGAAGAGCCCTAGCAAAGACGACAAAAGGGAAAAAAAAAGAAAAAGAAAGAACTACTTAGTCCAAAAGGACTGACTCCAACATACAGGCGGAACTTGCAATCCAACATTTCCCCAAATCCCTGCTATCACCATAAACCAATGCAAAGGCCTATGGTACTTGCACACATCTGAAGAGAAATCAGCAGAAACTAGGTCATCCTGACATTCTCCATGGCCATTCAAAGAACTCTAGTTATGTTTAAAAAAAAGTCAGAGGGGGGATGAAAGACAGCCGATACCAAGAGCCAAGAATGAAGGATGTAAGGGAAAACCTGAAACAGCCATCTGCATCCTTTTCAGGATGTCATGAAAGAATGTATATGACAATTCTTGTACATTAACATGAGAAGCCTGTTCCTGGATGTGTTAATCATATATTAATGACTCATGTGACGGTATGTTTTATGAGTGACGGCGTCACTGTCACCTTCATGAACACAGTAATAAACTTTCACTTGATTGTGCCAAATCTGTAATAGAGTTAAATATGGTCTACTGGTTGATGTAAATGATTCACTGGATTCATAAATGTTAAATATAAAATTCCGACATCCCCTGCACTGTTGCTTTAAAACAAAACACACACACACACAAAAAAAGAAGGAAAATGATGTGAACATTTAGATCAAAAGCATTATCGCTACAATGATGAGGAATATGTATTGGGGTAATCACAGACTGCATGCACCGATGCATGAAATGTTTTAAAGCAGAAAGAAGGGGCAGTGAGAATTCCAGTCATTTCCTGTACCAATCAGTGTATAAAACAAAACTGATGGTGGTACATGAATGGAAAAAACAATCCTGTCTGACCCTTAGCACCTTAAGATGACAGTTTGTTTGTTTGTTTGTTTGTTTGTTTTCTTATTAATGATGCAGAGAGAAAAAAAGAGAGAAAAAAAAACTGAATAGGAGACAACTATTGTTTAACACTTGTCTTTGTTTTCATCTGCGTCTGTTCATCACTATATTGTCTTGTTACGTGATTCCCCAAATTCTGTAAAATTCAATGCACTTCGTACTTGATAAAATCACAAATCCTCTTCTCAAATTATTTTAACATTAAACAAACAAACAAAGCATACGAACAAATGAACAACAACAAAGACCCCGAAACCAACCATGAGATCTGCAATTCAGTAGAGGACTTCAGCTTTTTAAAACTGTTCCAAACTCATGAACAGATAGACAAACTCAGACCTGTCACACGTTTAAAAAAAAAAAAAATCCTTGAAATATGTGCAGCTTTAAACCAAGCTGACTGAAGGTAAGGCAGTGTGTGTGTGTGTGTGTGTGTGTGTGTGTGTGAGCGCGCGCGCGCAATGCGTGTGTGCGTGTGTGTGTGTGTGAACCACTGTGTAAGGAATGAACTCAGAGGAGGTAACTCCTGATTGGCTGGGCACAGTCTCCTCCACAGAAGATGACAGACATCAATTATTTCTTTCTACCACACGCTGGTCACAATCACACTGAAGAGCTCACATGAACAGTGTGAGTGAGTGAGTGAGTGAGTGAGAGAAGTGAAAGAAAGAGAGAGAGAGAGAGAGAGAGAGAGAGAGAGAGAGTGAGTGAGAGAGAGAGACTGTGTGTGTGTGAGAGAGAGAGAGCGAGAGAGTGATAAAGTGTGTGCGTGTGTGCGTGTGCGTGCATGCGTGCACGCGTGTGTGTGTGCACGCGTGCGTGCATGCATCTGTGTGTATGTATGATTCTAATCAAACGTAGAAGGGACAGGGTCAATGTTTGCATTTTTCTCATTGTAATTCCACTGCAAACACTGCAGGCATTCAGCACTTCCTGTAAAACTCATTGGCTCTGTGCCTGCCTCCTGTTCCAGGCGAGGTCCTCTGTTCATCACATGTCCCTGCTGACAGTGCCACAGTGGAGGTCTGCTGCAGCACAGGTGCTGCTTCATCACATGTCCCTGCTGACAGTGCCACAGTGGAGGTCTGCAGCACAGGTGCTGCTTCATCACATGTCCCTGCTGACAGTGCCACAGTGGAGGTCTGCAGCACAGGTGGTGTGCTGCTTCACTGAAGGCAAAACCCTTCGTGCTGGCAAAATGCTATCTTACTGAACTACACACAGCAAGAAGCAACTGGCATTAGCGGTCACCTGACGGAGCATCCCCACCCACGGAACAACTCTCTGGTCCGGAAGTAGACAATGACCTGCACAAGGCAACGGGACTCCAGCAATGATAAACAGAGCGACAACCAGGCACACTGCTGATCCCCTCCATCCTTTATTTGTATTCATGGTGGTTCACTTTATCTTTGTCTTCATGGTGGTCCACTCTATCTTTGTTTTCATGGTGTTCATTTCTGTCTTTGTCTTCGTGGTGGTTCACTCTATCTTTGTCTTCATGGTGGTTCACTCTGTCTTTGTTTTTATGGTGCTTCATTCTATCTTTGCCTTCATGGTGGGTTCATTCATTGTCTTTATGGTGGTTCACTCTTTGTCTTCATGGTGGTTCACTCACACTGTCCCATCTACGTCTTTCTTTTTCTTTCTTTCTTTTTTTTTTTTTTTTTTTTTTCTTTTTTTTTAACTGTCCTTTCTTCTGTGCCACCTCAGTGGCACCACACTCACGCTGCTCATTCCAACCCCCTGTCCAACCCACAGCCACAGCCCGGCCCAGGCCGCTGCAGCCTCAGCACCAGCAATCCACAGGGAGCAGTCAGTGTCATGTCGTGAAGAGGCAACTCACCAGAGGAGACACAGCACTGCTGCTGAGTCACTTCAGTTGTGTTCAGTGGTGCCTGTTCTGATCTAACATATGCGGGACACCACCTACTGATCCCCCTGCTGACAGCAATGATTGTTTCGTCATAGGAGCTGGCGTGCGTGAGTGAGCTCTCTCTCCGGAGGGTGCCAGCACCTCTGTCCAGTGACAGCCCCGAGGGTGCCAGCACCTCTGTCCAGTGACAGCCCCATGAATACTGGTGACCCCAACAGAACCAAAGCAAACCAAGGTCATAGATATGGAAAGGACATAAAAACTGAGGTCACCATGAGAGCAGGGCACGAAGGGCCACAGAATTTGAGAATTTTCTTTTAATGCTGATCGATGAGAATAAGGATGATGAAGATGATGCTACGGATATCCATTCCTGTCTGAGACTGCATGATGGGGCTGAACTCTATGCTTACTTTCATTACATATCCCAGCATCAACCAGACCCCCAAAGATACCGACACCTGCAGTGTTGGTCAGGAATTTGAGTAACATTCTCAGAGATGCATCCTTTTAGTGGGTGAAACTTGAATGTGTGGTCCCCAGTCTTCCCAATTGAACCCGCAGCATGCTCAACTCTGGGTAGGTAGGAGCTGGTCGGGGCAGAAAAATTCCACACGACTTCGATGGGAACTGAACCCAAGACCTCCCACCCTGGAGTCCGCAACACTAACCACTTTGCCACAGCGGCTGGTGTCACATCTACCTCTTTGTTTTCATATTATCACATCTACCTCTTTGTTTTCATGTTGTCACATCTACCTCTGTGTTTTCATGTTGGTTTTCTCACACTGTCATTTCTTCTTGGGATGCATTGGGATAACATAAACCATGAACAGTGGAGCATGGAGCACAAAAGCATGGAATTTACCACACCATGCAGTTGTAGCAAATAACAAGAAAGTGTGAAGACTCAAACGCCATCAGTCTCACCAACAATGACCATACAGACACCAACAGTAACCATACAGACACCAACAATGACCATACAGACACCAACAGTGACCATACAGACACCAACAATGACCATACAGACACTAAAAACCCGTCAGTCTCACCAACAATGACTATACAGACACTAAAAACCCGTCAGTCTCACCAACAATGACCATACAGACACTAAAAACCCATCAGTCTCACCAACAATGACAATACAGACACTGATAATTTGTTGTTCCAAAAGGCATGTTAACAGTGCAATGCCGGAACTGGACAATGTCTTTAATCAATTCAAAATGTGGATCTAGGAGCTCAGAACGTTCACCTTCAGCACACAGTGCTCTTAACTACATACTGTCCAAACGTCGCCATCCCCCTCCCCATTATGTTACAATACTGCAGAATGCTGCAGATACTGTTGAATTGATCAACTCACAACTTGCAGACAGAGAGACAGACAGAGACAGACAGTGAAAGACTGAGACAGAGACGGACAGAGAAGGGATTGAGCAAAAGAAAGACTGACAGACTGAGTAAATGAAAGAACACATAGCTGAATGCAGGAGTGGATGGTGACAATTTCAGCACACTGGTCAAGTAACAGCAAGAGAGAGAGAGAGAGAGAGAGAGAGAGAGAGAGAGAGACAGACAGACAGACAGACAGACAGACTGAAAAGCATGCAGACAGACAGACGGACAGAGCGAGGAGAGAGAGAGAGGAGAGAGACATACAGACAGAGAGACAGACAGACAGACAGACAGACAGAAAGACAGGGAAAGAGAAGCCCTAGGTAACAGGTGTAGAGGTAGTTATACATTTCACTCTCCCAAGATGTATAGATCTGTGAACAGTCCTTTTTGCTATTGCACTTTGACCAACACCTCACTTGGCAGATCAGAGAACAACAGGTCACTATCCATGGCAGATCAATGAACAACAGGTCACTATCCATGGCAGGTCAGTGAAACACAGGTCACTATCCATGGCAGGTCAGTGAACAACAGGTCACTATCCATGGCAGGTCAGTGAACAACAGGTCACTATCCATGCAGGTCAGTGTGAACAACAGGTCACTATCCATGGCAGATCAGTGAACAGGTCACTATCCATGGCAGATCAGTGAACAACAGGTCACTATCCACGACAGATCAGTGAACAACAGGTCACTATCCACGGCAGATCAGTGAACAACAGGTCACTATCCACGGCAGGTCAGTGAACAACAGGTCACTATCCATGGCAGATCAGTGAACAATCATTAGCACTGCACGGTGACCACCACCTCACTGAGGTTGCTGTCAATCCGCTGAAGCTCACTGGAGTGGATGTTTACCTGGTCACTGCCAGTCCACAGAAGCTCTCTGGAGTGGATGTATACCTGGTCACTGTCAATCTGCTGAAGCCCACTGGAGTGGATGTTTACCTGGCAAGCATCAAATAGCGCCAGTGTCTCCGTGTTCCACAGCCTCCCTGTTCTTCAACGATTCCCCCACCATCCATACAAACAAGCTGAATGTTGACTCTAGGTGATTGTGGGTTCAAAAGGCTCCTCTTTTCTGATCATGTAGGCCCACTACTTTTTCCACAGTCATGTCTTCTGATCGCTAGATCTTTCTGTGGGCAATTGACTCTGCCATTATGTCGAGGTGAGGGATCATGAGAAGGGCGTGCCTTCTGCCCCAAGACTGACGAACGGCAGTGGGGTGCGGACCCCATACTTTACATGGAAACAGTTTGGTGGACACACTAGCAGAATGCTGAACCCCATACTTTACATGCAAACAGTCCCATGGACACACTAAGAGAATGCGGAATTAAGACCAGAACTGTAGATCACAACAAACCAACACTGTTCATTTTCTGTCACAATGAAAATGAACTTGGGTCAGTTGGCAAAAAAAAAAAAAAAAGGAACATGCTATTGGGCCTGTTGAAGGGGTGGGGGTGGGGGGGGGTGGGGCCAGTTTTGCAACAGTTTCTGGACTGGACATCGTACGATCATGAGAGGGAATGAGAGGAAGGCCGGCTGAAGGGAAAGGTAGAGACATTGGGGGGGGGGGGGGGGGGGGGGGGGAAGCAGGAAGGCGAACAAAGTGGAAACCAACATACTTCATCCTTCACAGAGGGAATTAACGAGTAATCTCTAGACTGCCACTCCATGTGCCAGATCCTCGGCAAGGCTGCCAACGTTCTGGCATGAAACCTCTGGAGCCTGGGGCTGAAAGGGGGCCGTTTCATTTTCAACGGAGAGCATTTTCACCTCCCTAATACTTCGACTGAACAGCGCAGGTCTGAGAGAAGGAACAAGGATCTCCCTTGACATGCAGCTGCTGGCCCCGGCAGAACATCACTCTAGCTTTATTCCACATCCCTTCACAGCCTTCGTAGCTTTATTCCACATCCCTTCACAGCCTTCGTAGCTTTATTCCACATCCCTTCACAGCTCACAGCTTATTCCACATCTCTTCACAGCCCTCATAGCTTTCTTCCGCATCCCTTCATAGTACTCATAGACTTATTCCGCATCCCTTCATTGTACTCATAGACTTATTCCACATCCCTTCACAGCCCTCATAGCTTTATTCCACATCCCTTCACAGCCCTCATAGCTTTCTTCCGCATCCCTTCATTGTACTCATAGACTTATTCCACATCCCTTATCAGCCCTCATAGCTTTATTCTACATTCCTTCACAGCCCTCATAGCTTTATTCCACATCCCTTCACAGCCTTCGTAGCTTTATTCCACATCCCTTCACAGCCTTCGTAGCTTTATTCCACATCCCTTCACAGCCCTCACAGCTTTATTCCACATCTCTTCACAGCCCTCATAGCTTTCTTCCGCATCTCTTCACAGCCCTCATAGCTTTCTTCCGCATCCCTTCATTGTACTCATAGACTTATTCCACATCCCTTATCGGCCCTCACAGCTTTATTCTACATTCCTTCACAGCCCTCATAGCTTTATACCGTATCCCTATCGGCCCTCATAGCTTTATTCTACATTCCTTCACAGCCCTCATAGCTTTATTCTACATTCCTTCACAGCCCTCATAGCTTTATACCGTATCCCTTATCAGCCCTCATAGCTTTATTCTACATTCCTTCACAGCCCTCATAGCTTTATTCTACATTCCTTCACAGCCCTCATAGCTTTATACCGTATCCCTTATCAGCCCTCATAGCTTTATTCTACATTCCTTCACAGCCCTCATAGCTTTATTTCTACATTCCTTCACAGCCCTCATAGCTTTATACCGTATCCCTTATCAGCCCTCATAGCTTTATTCTACATTCCTTCACAGCCCTCATAGCTTTATTCCACATCCCTTATCAGCCCTCATAGCTTTATTCCGCATCCCTTACCAGCCATTACAGCTTTACTCCGCATCCCTTGTCAGCCCCCATGGCTTTATTATTCCGCATCCCTTCACGGCCCTCATGGCTTTATTCCACATCCCTTCACAGCCCTCATAGCTTCATTCCGCATCCCTTATCAGCCCTCATAGCTTTATTCCGCATCCTTTATCAGCCCTGATGGCTTTATTCTGCATCCCTTATCGGCCCTCATAGCTTTATTCCACATCCTTTATCAGCCCTCATAGCTTTTATTCCGCATTCCCTTCACAGCCCTCATAGCTTTATTCCACATCCTTGTCAGCCCTCATAGCTTTATTCCGCATCCTTTGTCAGCCCCTCATAGCTTTATTCCGCATCCCTGTTAGCCCTCATAGCTTTATTCTGCACCCCTTCACAGCTTTATACCGTATCCCTTGTCAGCCCTCATAGCTTTATTCTGCATCCCTTGTCAGCCCTCATAGCTTTTTATTCCGCATCCCTTGTTAGCCCTCATAGCTTTATTCTGCACCCCTTCACAGCTTTATACCGTATCCCTTGTCAGCCCTCATAGCTTTATACCGCATCCCTTGTCAGCCCTCATAGCTTTATTCTGCATCCCTTGTCAGCCCTCATAGCTTTATTCTGCACCCCTTCACAGCTTTATACCGTATCCCTTGTCAGCCCTCATAGCTTTATACCGCATCCCTTGTCAGCCCTCATAGCTTTATATACCGTATCCCTTGTCAGCCCTCATAGCTTTATACCGTATCCCTTGTCAGCCCTCATAGCTTTATACCGTATCCCTTGTCAGCCCTCATAGCTTACTCCACATCCCTTGTCAGCCCTCATGGCTTTATTCCTCATCCCTTATAGCTTTATTCCGCATCCCTTCACAGCCCTCAGGGCTTTATTCTGTATTCCTTGTCATCCCTGACCAAAACGACCTCTGAGCACAGTATTACTTACAGAGTAGTCTACATCCATCGGTGGGCATTTACTCACAAACTATGTAGTGTTACCACATGGAGGAAAACCACAGTCAGATTTCTGAAGTGACCAGCAAAGCGTGATCCTAGGTGCTAACAATGTTTACTTGTGGAAACAAAACTGAAGAAAACGACCAATCCTATCACATCTTGGGAAACTTCAAAGATGAAAGATCTATGGATGAGCATTGAGACTGGTCAAGTATGTGATGTTAAACTTTGATACTATCATTCATTCACACGCTGGCACACACAGTATTTCATATAAAAATCTGTAGCGAACTTCCAAAGGGGCAGAATGATTCCACACTGGGGGTTGTCTTCCTTCATGGATCTTCAAAGAAGTAAATTTCCCCATTCTTCATCTATCCAGGTGGTGAGATGAATAATTCTGCCCACAAATGCATCACTGGACAACTAAAGCTTCCTCTTGAACACTGGCCTCAAGTGCTATGGAAGCCTTCCAGTCTTCCATCAGAGCACATCACTGGACAACTAAAGCTTCCTCTTGAACACTGGCCTCAAGTGCTATGGAAGCCTTCCAGTCTTCCATCAGAGCACATCACTGGACAACTAAAGCTTCCTCTTGAACACTGGCCTCAAGTGCTATGGAAGCCTTCCAGTCTTCCATCAGAGCACATCACTGGACAACTAAAGCTTCCTCTTGAACACTGGCCTCAAGGGCTGTGGAAGCCTTCCAGTGTTCCATCAGAGCACATCACTGGACAACTAAAGCTTCCTCTTGAACACTGGCCTCAAGTGCTATGGAAGCCTTCCAGTCTTCCATCAGAGCACATCACTTCCAGGGGCCTGCTGGAATAGTTTCTGTCTGAGCGCTTTTAACAGTTTGCGCTGCCGGTACTTGCGGTTGTTCTCTCTGTTGGCCTCTTTCCTCCTGGCATACAACTCAGGATTCTCCTTCAGTCTTATCCACCGTTGTCGGTCATACTCTTTCTGGTTCCTTGCTGCACATCCTGCAAAACACACGGCTAGAGTTATATCCCCTGGCTGAGGGCTACAGTCCAGCCTTTTACTTTTTTCTTTTATTCCTTATAACCATTTCTTCCTTCCTTTTCACTCTTGTCATATTCATTTTTTCCCAATCTGCATACATATTCATCTTGACCCCAGACTATTCACAGAACACTAAAGTCAGGTTCCACAGAAAAACAACACAACATGATAACGACTACCGGATTTAGACAATGAACTTGGGATTGTTTTTTCACAGCTTATTAATTCTTTATTCATTTTGTATTTCAGATCTGTCAAACATAATTGTTCAAGCAATTCATACCATTTACATTAAATGACCAAACTACACATGTTATGGTTGTTCAGCTCTGTTAGTAGTGGCTTCTGGAGACAGAGGAGTTTGCCGATTACCAATCCCTGTCCTACTTGCTGTAACCTGATATATACATTAGAGGGTTTTTTTTCTTCCTTTTTGTGGTGGGAGGGGGAGGAGGTAGGGGAGATGGAGGAGGAGGGAAGAGGGAGAAAGAACAGATAAGAGCTGGGACTGTTAGGAAAGTGTCATCCACAACAAGACAGGCCAGTTCCACTTCCGGTTTGATGGCGTCTGCATCACTGCAGGTCTGTGTGTGTCACTTCCAGTTTGATGGTGTCTGCATCACTGCAGGTCTGTACCTGTCACTTCCAGTTGGATGGTGTCTATCACTGCAGGTCTGTACCTGTCACTTCGTTGGATGGTGTATCACTGCAGGTCTGTACCTGTCACTTCCAGTTGGATGGTGTCTATCACTGCAGGTCTGCACCTGTCACTCATGATCAGTCATTACAACCAACATAGTTCTGACTTATTATCAGGAACTCAGCATCCCATAGTCTCCATGAGAGAGGAAGAATGTCTATGAATGGATGGTTGCGCGTTTCTTTCTTTTCTACTTTCGAGACTGCAAAGGAGAGAGAGAGAGAGAGAGAGAGAGAGAGAGAGAGAGAGAGAGAGAGAGAGAGAGAGAGAGAGAGAGACCTGGAGAGAGACCTGGAGGGGGGAGGAAGGGGAGGGGGAGGGGGGGAGGAGAGAGAGAGAGAGAGAGAGAGAGAGAGAGAGAGAGAGAGAGAGCAACAGACATACAGAAAGTGTGTGTGAAAGGAGAGGCAGAGTGCACTCTAAAACAAGTCTGATTATACCAAATTCAGCCAACAAATATTTTAATATGTCCTGAAGAGACGACATTCTTCTTAAAACAGCAGATAACAAGATCCGCAGCATTTCCCTGGGATCATGCTTCCCGCCCCATCCCCCCCACCCTGAAGCTTTTTTCCCTTGTACACAAATTTGTCGGAAATTGAAAACAAACAACAACAACAATAAAAAGCTGGTGCAACAGTAACCCTTGTCAGCAGTTCCAAAAATCAAAGCATTTGTCTAGAACACCAGCAGAGCAAAGCCTGACTCCCGCATTTCAGGTCACAAGATGTTCATCACTGACATGGCTCCGGTTTTTTACCAACAACAAGCACATGATGCATGCCTATTATAGACGCCATTACAGGCATTACCAAACAATCATGAGACATGCCCCTTACTGACGCCATTACAGGCATTACAGAACAATCATGAGACATGCCCATTACTGACACGCCATTACAGGCACTACAGAACAATCATGAGACATGCCCCTTACTGACGCCATTACAGGCATTACAGAACAATCATGAGACATGCCCCATTACTGACACCATTACAGAACAATCATGAGACATGCCCATACTGATGCCATTACAGGCACTACAGAACGATTATGAGGCATGCCTATTATGGATGCCATAACAGAACAATCATAAGGCATACCTACTATTGATGCCATAACAGAACAATCATGAGGCATGCTATTATGGATGCCATAACAGGACAATCATGAGGCATGGCTATTATTTATGCCATAACAGAACAATCATGAGGCATACCTACTATTGATGCCATAACAGGACAATCATGAGGCATGGCTATTATAGATGCCATAACAGAACAATCATGAGGCATGCCTATTATTGACGCTGTTACAGGACAATCATGAGGCATGCCTGTTATTGATGTCGTTACAGGACAATCATGAGGCATGCCTATTATTGATGTCGTTACAGGACAATCATGAGGCATGCCTATGATTGACGCCAGGCATGCCTATGATTGACGCCATTACAGAACAATCATGAGGAATGCCTACTACAGATGCCATTACAGGCGTTACAGGACAATCATGAGGCATGCCTATTATTGATGCCATTACAGAACAATCATGAGGCATGCCTATTATTGATGTCATTACAGAACAATCATGATACAAGATCCTGGAGTGGGCCGTTTCCTGGCGCGCGCACACCCTGACACTTCTAAAAATGAAAAAGGATTTACAAATGTGTAGTGGACAGATGCAGGACAGACATCCAATGCACCTCACTGAGCACATTTAAAGCCCCCCCCCCCCCCCCCCCCCCCCCCCCCTTTCCATAAAATCAGCACCCTGGCCTCTCTCACCAGCCAATGATCCCATGACCCACACAGCTTACATCCACACCCGACCTTGTCTCCAATGACCCCACGACCCACACAGATCACTGGTCAAAGATCTCTCCTTTCTTGATCCTTGTTCTTTGGCCAGAACTCTCGAGGGTTGTTCATTGCTGGTGGGTTTTTTTTTTTTAATTTATTTATTTTTTTTATGGTGTCCCTGTTTGTAATCCCCTCATTACAAGAACAGTATGTCTTCTGGGGCGACAGCTACACAAGGCAACAGTGGTGTGTGTGTGTGTGTGTGTGTGTGTGTGTGTGTGTGTGTGTGTGTGTGTGTGTGTGTGTGTGTGTGGTGTGTGTGTGTGTGTGTGTGGGGGGGGGGGGGGGGGGGGGGTTGATCCTTCCTAACTGCAAACAAAAACATTTCTATGAAGGATGGAACAAAATTTGACATACATACCCTGTTTCCTTTCTTCATTTTTTTCTTTTCTGTTTGCTTATTAATGCCAACATTCACACAAGGCACATATGTCATTTGAAGCACATGGAAGGTGTGACAGTTTACACACCTGTTCACATTAGAGGGGGGTTGGGTCTACACAGCTGTTACCTTCACACTGGAGGGGGGGTTGGGTCTGTTTACATAGCTGTTACCTCCACATTGGAGGGGGGTTGGATCTACACAACTGTTACCTCCCATTGTGGGGGGGGGGGGAGGGGGGGGGGGGGGTGTTGGGTCTCTACACAAGTGTTACCTCCCCATTGCAGGGGGAGTGGGGGTGGGTCAGCACAGCTATTACCTCCGCATTGGAGGGTGGTTGGGTCTGTCTACACAGCCGTTACCTGCTATTAGGAAACCTGGCAGTCTCCAGTAGAGACTGAACCCAGGACCCCAGGACTCCAGAGAACAAAGCTTCACCCACACAGCCACCCTGCATCAACAGCAGTCTTCTGCATGGGATGGGAGCACAGCTGTCTGTGCTGTACAACCAGGCCTGGTCAGACAACTATACACACACTACACAGCACACATCGTTAGGATTGCATCCGTCAAAACTACACACACACCACACGTCGTTAGGATCGTATCTGTCAGACAGCTATACACACACACACCACACAGCACACATCGCTAGGATTGTTTCCGTCAGACAATTACACACACAGCACATCGTTAGGATGGTATCCGTCAGACAACTACACACACACACCACACGTCCTTAGGATCATATCCAAGTAAACATGGTCGCCTAACAGTCAGCGAGCCGGCAGACCTACTGCCGATATCCACGTCCATAATCATGTGACACACATTAACCTTCAACCAGGGCGTTAACGACATGGTTCTACGACTAACTTACAAACATATACACGCTTGATTTACCTTCAGATTTAACTCATACACAATCACTGTACAAAAGAGAGAGAGAGACAGGCAAAGAGAGCAAAGAGAGAGAGAAAGAGGGAGAGAGAGAGAGAAAACGAGAGAGAATGACAGCAGGAGGAATTGCCGTTGAGCTGCTCTGCATTGTGAGTTCTCCCCGGGGGGGAAAAACGCTGTGACCAAAAATAACTCCCAATGACAACAACAACAACAACAACCTGGATTTAGATGCTAAAGTTTCATACTCTCCTTAAGATTTCAAATATATTGTGCAACCCTTTCTATCGTCCCCGTCCCCCTTCCCTCCTTGTCTGTGTCAGTCCGTGGAGCCAAAGTGTTGCTGCGATTCCAGCTGACGCATCTTCTTCCTGAGCCTGCTCTTCCTGTTGATCTCCCTCATGGTCAGCTTCCACCGCTCATAGCGCTCGGGGTTCTGCTTCAGCTTCAGCCATGACTCCTGCCTGTACTTGGACGTCCGGCACGAAGCCTTCCCCCAAGGCTGCCCAAACCCCGAGGGTCTGGCCCACTCTTCAGGGTGATCCTGGCTGAATGCTGGCAGTATCATGGCTCCTCCTAGCCAGTCTGAAAGACACAATAAAATCTTCCTAGCCAGTCTGAAAGACACAATATAATCTTCCTAGCCAGTCTGAAAGACACAATACAACATACTCAGACTGTTCCCCTCTGTCTTGCCAGTCTGAAAGACAATACAATCCTAGCCAGTTTGAAAGACAATAAAATCCACCTAGCCAGTCTGAAAAGACACATCCTCCTAACCAGTCTGAAAGACACAATATAAGGTACTCAGACTCCCACTCTGTCTAACCAGTCTGAAAGACACAATATAAGGTACTCAGACTCCCACTCTGTCTAACCAGTCTGAAAGACACAATATAAGGTACTCAGACTCCCCCACTCTGTCTAACCAGTCTGAAAGACACAATATAAGGTACTCAGAGACTCCCCCACTCTGTCTAACTAGTCTGAAAGACACGATACATGGTACTCATTGTTCCCTTTTGTCTAACTAGTCTGAAAGACACAATATAAGGTACTCAAGACTCCCCCACTCTGTCTAACCAGTCTGAAAGACACAATATAAGGTACTCAAGACTCTCCCACTCTGTCTAACCAGTCTGAAAGACACAATATAAGGTACTCAGACTCCCACTCTGTCTAACCAGTCTGAAAGACACAATATAAGGTACTCAGACTCCCACTCTGTCTAACCAGTCTGAAAGACACAATATAAGGTACTCAGACTCCCACTCTGTCTAACCAGTCTGAAAAGACACAATATAAGGTACTCAGACTCCCCCACTCTGTCTAACCAGTCTGAAAGACACAATATAAGGTACTCAGACTCTCCCACTCTGTCTAACTAGTCTGAAAGACACAATATAAGGTACTCAGACTCCCACTCTGTCTAACTAGTCTGAAAGACACGATACATGGTACTCATTGTTCCCTTTTGTCTAGCCAGTCTGAAAGACACAAGGTACTCTGACTGTTCCCTCTGTCTACCCAGTCTAAAAGACACTATGGGGTATTCACTGTTCGCTCAGTCTATCCAGTGTGAAAGACACACTTCAAGGTACTCACACTGTTCCCTCTGTCTACCCAGTCTCAAAGACACACTCAGCCTGTTCCCTCTGTCTAGCCAGTCATGGAAAGACACCTATTAGGTGCTCATACTATTGCCTCTATCTAGCCAGTCTGAAAGACACGCTATAGGGTACTCAGACTGTTCCCTCTGTCTACCCTGTCTGAACGACTCACTCAGACTGTTCCCTCTGTCTACCCTGTCTGAATGACACACTCAGTCTGTTCCCTCTGTCTACCCAGTCTGAACGACACACTATAAGGTACTCAGACTGTTCCCTCTGTCCACCCAGTCTGAACGACACACTCAAGACTGTTCCCTCTGTCTACCCAGTCTGAATGACACACTCTGACTGTTCCCTCTGTCTACCCAGTCTGAACGACACACTATAAGGTACTGTCCCTCTGTGTCTACCTAGTCTGAATGACACACTCAGACTGTTCCCTCTGTCTACCCAGTCTGAACGACACAATATAAGGTACTCTGACTGTTCCCTCTGTCTACCCAGTCTGAACGACACACTATAAGGTACTCAGAATGTTCCCTCTGTCTACCCAATCTGAAAGACACACAGACTGTTCCCTCTGTCTAGCCAGTCATGGAAAGACACGCTATAAGGTACTCTGACTGTTCCCTCTGTCTACCCAGTCTGAACGACACACTATAAGGTACTCTGATGTTCCCTCTGTCTACCCAGTCTGAAAGACACACTATAGGGTAGACAGACTGTTCCCTCTGTCTACCCAGTCATGGAAAGACACACTATAAGGATACTCTGACTGTTCCCCCTGTCTGCCAATGATGGAGAACACATGTAGGATATTAAGACGGTTTCACTCTGTCTAGGTTGTTCTGGGTTCATAAGTACATAATACCCTAGGCATTCAGACTGCTCCAGTCTGTCCCTCTGTCTACCCAGTCATGGAAAGACACACTACAAGATAGTCACATTCCCCCTGTCTTGTCATGATGGAGAACAATGTAGGATATTAAGACGGTTTCACTCTGTCTAGGTTGTCCTGGGGTCAAATACGTACATAATTACGCATTCAGACTGCTCCAGTCTGTCTATTTGTCCTGGGGTCAAATACACAACATTACACGTTCGACTGCTCCATTCTGTCTACTTTGTCCTGGAGTCAAATACACAACATTACGCATTCAGACTGCTCCATTCTGTCTACTTTGTCCAGGGTTAAATACACATTATTACGCGTTCAGACTGCTCCAGTCTGTGTAGTTTGTTATTACACAATATTACGTGTTCAGACTGCTCCAGTCTGTGTAGTTTGTTATTGAGCCAGCAGTAAGAAGCAATCAGGACAATCAGATCCAATTCCACTCTGCCTGGTGTGCCACAGACACACACCACATGTTATCCAATCCATTCCAAGCTGACTAGCTTGTTGAGATGTCTGATAAGTTATCAGACCCATTCCAAGCCGACTAGCTTGTTGAGATGTCTGATGGGTACAGCATAAGGAAGTCAGATCAGTTCCACTCTCATGAGTTGGTCATAGAATCAGAAGTGTACAGCATATGACAGGCACACAGATCTGCTCTGTTAATCTATTTCACTGATTTTGAAAAAAAAAAACACAATATCATTGTCCCATTCTTTAATAAAAGACACCAAAACTGTTTGACTTCATTTATTAACTCTTTTAACCACATCAATCACTTACAGTGCTAAATATGTCCAAGAATTGCATTCCATACAACTCACTGTAAAAGTCAAGTGGAAAAGAGTTTGTATCTCCAATATACATCATGGTATCAAAAACACCTAGAAAGGGAATCCTATTGCAAATGTGTACAAATGGAGATCAGTGACAGAAACATGTTGTAGATTACCACGTATCAACCCAATATTTATGACACACATGCCAGATCAAAATAATCCTGTGCTATTTCAAATCTGATGTCCTGCATTCTTGATATGAGAGAGAGAGAGAGAGAGAGAGAGAGAGAGAGAGAGAGAGAGAGAGAGAGAGAGAGAGAGCGCCTGCATGCGCCTGTCGGTGAATTTAATGTCCATTTTCCCTGCATTTATGTCTCCGCATTTTAGAGAGTACAGAATTCAATCATTGTGAAGCATCATACGGTGCAAGTAACAACAAAATTTCACTTTATACACCAAGTATTATTTATTACATATGCATGCTCCCAGTTTACACGAGCAAGGAAATAATCCCCCAATGAGACTGTGGTTCACAGATAAGAGAAAGATCTTCACTTCACCGACTTCAAACTATAGCAGTCTGGTCTACGTTTATAAACCTTTCACTTAAATGTGAGGAAATAAGATCTTCTCTTCACCAACACTTCAAACTACTCAAGCAGTGTGGTCCATGTTCATAAACCTTTTATTTAAAGACTGAACAAATAAGCAGTGGATGAAAACATGAACAAGCAAGCGTTTTTCTTTTTACCTCATTACGGCTATGACTTAGCAAAGATTTATACAGAAAAACAAATAAACAGGTTGGGGGGGGGGGGGGGGGGGGGGTGATGGAGTGAGAGTGGAGGTTGTGGGGAGGAGGGGAGGGATGTGGAAGGGGGTGGACTGAGAAAGAGGGCGTTACAGTGAAACTATCAAACCCTTCATTGACAGTCTATAGCATCCATACAACTCTGTACTGTGGCCAGAACCCTAGCTTCACCTGTCTGCAGTCAACTTTAGTCTTCTCCGTGAGGGTTGTCATCAGAACTTCGTCTGCTGAAGCTGACCCTTCCATGGCACCTGCCAGGGTTGTGCCACCCATACATTTCTGTGGTATCTGCCAGGGTTGTGCCACCCATACATTTCTGTGGTATCTGCCACGGTTGTGCCACCATATATTTCTGTGGTATCTGCCAAGGTGTAGTAATCTCATCTTTAAGGAAGAACGCCAAACTGTAACAGCCTCCAAAGGCAACCAGAGAAGAACAGAACTGGGAAATGGGGGGTAAGTCCATCAAAGACATAGGCAGCTAAAAAACAAATATAAATAATGATCAATGTCAGTGGACATCTTGGGACCTATATCTGAGAATGCAGAAAGGAAGTAAGGGAGGCAAATGCAGCCCAAGTCTGAATGGTTGCCTCTCCAGAGCAATAAGCCAAGTGGTCAGTCAGGTCAGGACTGGGAACATGCTAAGAGTTTGAGAAACAGCCCCAACTTGCATTCCAACAGAGACATCATCCCCTCTGGTTGACCCAAACCACTCCATGATGAACCATTCAACAGCTGCAGAAGGAAACACATGCTGGCAAACAATTCTTCACCATTATCACAATGACTTCAACAGAAAAGATTTATACAGTGAGGGGAGGGGGGGGGAAGGGGGGAGGGGGGGGGGGGGGGGGGGGGAGAGCAGAGACAGGGGGATGTGGATTAGAAAAGAGGGGGTGTTAAAGTGTAAGTGTTAAATCCTTTACTGGCATTAAATGAGTTGTCCTGAATTCTGTCATGTCAACTGCCCCATTAACATGAAATGATTTTGTTATCACAAACAGGTAAAATGGATTATCCCCAGGTAAAACACCAACAAAATGTTTTGTGTCGTATCTTGTAATGATGTTGACATAAGGTATAACTGGGGCAGGCAGACAGACACATAGACAGAGAAACAATGCGCACTACACAGAGGGACAGCAGACAGCAAAGTAACTGATGTCTGAACAGAGTTTGTCATGGAAGTCATCGATGGTGGTGGAGGAGACCCTTGGCTCTTCACGAAGATGGTCGACACATTAAAGCAACTCAATGCCAGTCTTCCACCAAAGAAAATCACATTCTCTTTCCACAGAACAAAACCATCAGGAAACTGTTCATATCCAGTCAATCAGTGTCTTCAACATGTTTGAAATCAACTGATGTTGTCATCAATTTCAAACTACCATCATCAATCCTCTCTAATCAAGCAAAAGATGGAACCCAACTATCTTTCTATTTTCTTTATTTTCAGACCAGAAGAAAAAAACCTGAGGCTCTTCTTTGTTCATGCATTGTGTTCCCACATCCATGCTGTCAGACTGGGAGGGGAGGGGAGGGGGAGATTTTAGCATGCAAGTTGTCTTAACTCGCATATGACTTAAGAGACACAAATAGGTTTGTGAGCCCCTGGAAGAAGAGTTTCTCCTGTCACAAACATATCAGAGACACAATAAGGTTTGTGAGCCCTGGCAGATAGTCCCCTTTCCGCTGTCAGAAACATAATAATTATAATAATAATGATTATTTATGGCGCTTAATCTTAAATCATAAGCCCTAAGCGGTTACAAATACAGAAAAAGATTAAAGAAAAAACATAAATGAAACCAACAAAATTTTCAATAGTAAATACACTAAAATTTTGAAATAAGTTTTTATTTACCTGAAGAGAGCACACACACACACACACACACACACACACACACACACACACACACATTTGTCGCAGAATCAATTTGATAGGTTAGGAAAGGGGAAAAAAGAACTGCTATTGACAGGTGAAGTGGGTTGTTTTAAGAGATGCCTTGAAGGAAGACAGAGAGTTTGAACCATGCAAAGATCTTGGGAGTTTATTCCACGAAACCGGACTGTAAAAGAAAATGAACGATCTCCACAGGTTTTCGAAATCTAGGGATTTTGAGCAGAGTGTTGTTGGAAGAAGAACGCAACTGCCTAGAAGGAACATAGAGATGAAGGAGATCAGAAAGGTAGGAAGGAGCTCAGCCATTCAAAGATTTAAAGCAGAGTAAGGGCAGTTTGTAGTCTATTCGTTTTTCAACCGGCAGCCAGTGAAGAGAAAGAAGTAAGGGAGTGACAATAGAAGATCTGGGTTGTCTGAGAATCAAAACGAGCAGCATTGTTTTGCACTTTCTGGAGACGACTATGAAGATTCTGGGGACAGCCAGCTAGAAGAGAATTACAGTAATCGAGTCTAGATAGATGAAGGCAGAAACAAGGGTTTTTGTGGCATCAACAGAGAGAAGATGAGGCACAGAACCGATGCGGCGAAGCTCAAAGTAATAGAACATGGCAGACTGTGGGAAACATGTAACTGGAAAGAAAGCGCTGATTCAAGGGTAACACCTAAATTCCTGGCAGATGATGATGTATGAACAAAGCAATCTTCCAATTTGATAGAGTTTTGGGATACAGTCAGATAAACGAAGTGTTTTGTCAGAGACACAATAAGATCTGTGAGCCCCTGGCCACCAGTCTGCTTTCCGCTGTCAGGAACATACAGACATACTTAATGACAGTCACCAGTACAAACAACAGACACATTCATTAAGGCTTAATGACAGTCACCAGTACAAACAACAGACACATTCATTAAGGCTTAATGACAGTCACCAGTACAGACAGACACATTCATTAAGGCTTAATGACAGTCACCAGTATAAACAACAGACACATTCATTAAGACTTAGCTACAGCCATCTAGACTTCCTTTGACCAGACCTATTGTAAGTACACGTGTACCACAGTGGAAGTTCTGCTCAAACTGTGTACCATACGGAACATGTACCCAATCTTTACTCCCCGTCCATCAGTTTGCTTATACAGTTAAATGCGGGCTTTAAATTTAATAAACTGTGTCCTTATTCACACATCTTTTCTATTTGATTATGAAACATCACCAGGACAGACCACAGGGGTAAAAAAAAAGTGAGTTTACCTTAATACTTAAACAGCGATAAAAACAAATACAAAAGAAAGAAAAGAAAATGATTTGTAGCAGTAACAAACATAAACAAACTGAGATGGCAATTTTTCTTCAGAGATAACAGGATTTTGTCAAATATCAACATTAGAGAAAAAAAAACAATATTATTTTGGCCTCATTAGAGATATAATTTTCTAAAAAAAAAAAAAAAAAAATGATGCAAATGCACAATTAAGAGTCAATTTTCATACATTTATTCACTTTAAAAAAATATGAAATTGTGTGATAATTACAATTAAATGGAAATCTAGATACCTTAAAATATCTTAAAAGCTGAAGACAAAAAAATCAGGTCAATCTAAAAATTTCAAATAAAATAGAAAATATGCAATCATATCTGGAAATCTAATTCCAATATGAACTGGAATGACAAGCACTTGCTACTCCTTTCTGTGTACAGAATAAGAACACAGCCAACACTTTGCTTCATAATTTTGGTTTCCAGAAAAAGGCTTCATGATGACAATTCACAACAATTGTATGTCAAATAATGTCTTTGCATGTAATCTAAGAAGTTGCTAAAAAATAAAGTGCTTTTTAATTGATAATTTAAATTACAAATTACAGGTATTTGTCTGGGAGAAATTAAGCAGAGCTAGTATATATCAAACATATTCTTTTTAAACACAGATAAAAAATGTTGAAATCTGATTGGAAATCTGAAACGTTATCACAAACAACATTTTGGTAATGAAAGTTCTTGCCAAATATTTGTATATACCCAAAACTGATGACCTTGGTAGTCTCTCTGATGCTCAATTTTTTTTTTTTTTTTTTGTTTATCATAATGGTTTTTATTTATTTAGTTGTAGAGTTGTGGACATTACTTTAGAGGATTGATGTCAAATTCAGACATGAATGGGTCCATGTGAGGTTTACAACCTTTCCTCCTAGATCTGAAAGGGTGAGAGTGTCTTCCCCTGAAAACAATCATAACTATGCATCAACACTGATTTCTTCAGAAGAGACATTGTTGTGAAGCAGACTGACCACTGAATAACTGTACAACACACACTCTCATGGCTCCAACAGATGGAAGATTGGTAAATGAATGGATGGATAAATGGATAGACATACTGACAGAAAGACAGAGAGATATTGAAAGCTTCACTGATATTTCGACAGATAAACACACACACAGAGTTGCACACAAAAAATAATGCATTGCACAGCTTCATAGGTCCGTCTAATACAAACGTGTGTGTGCGTGTGTGTGTGTGTGTGTGTGTGTGTGTGTGTGTGTGTGTGTGTGTGTGTGTGTGTGTGTTGTGTGTGTGTGTGTGCGTCTCAGTGCGAGTGATTGTGTGTGTGTGGTGTGTGTGTGTGTGTGTGTGTGTGTATGTATGTGTTTGTGTGTGTATGTGTGTGTGTCTGTGTCTGTCTGTTGTGTCTTGTGTGTGTGTGTGTGTGTGTGTGTGTGTGTGTGTGTGTGTGTGTGTGAGTGCCTACCTGCCTGTTATGTGCATGCATCTGCCAGACAACAACTGTATATGCACTACTTATATACATTAATCATGATAACAAATATGCATCAAAAGCTTGCATCGAAAGAGTGTTCACAAATAAGACGAAAACTAATTTCACATTTCAGAATGAGGCCGAATAATCCATCACTTCTGGAAACGTGACAGTGCCTGCAGTCTTAATTTCCTCTTTTCAATAATGGAGGCAATTCTACGCTTGTAGCGTTCTGGGTCGGCCTTCAAGCGCTGCCAGTACTGCTGATCATACTGTCGCTTTTGTTCTTTGTCCTTCTGGCGCTTCCATATCATGGCCATGAAGTCTGCAAGAAACAAAGACCATGTCCAATAGCTTTCAAACAGACAGTCACTTCTTTTGTTCCAAACAAAGTTTGTACTGCATTTCTCCCAACCAAAGAATCATCTTACAGGCACATGTGCAGACTATGAAGCTTTGGATCAGACAGGAAACAGCCTGAAATGTCCTTGAGATGCTACTGCTGAAAAAAAAAAAAAAAAAAAAAAAAAAACTTTAACTCAAGTGTTAAAATGACATGTACCACTTGTTCTATTCACACCTATGCCTAGAATGAGAAGTGGCTGACAAAGCACTGCTCTACTGTCTATGCCTGACTCGGTCACCATACTGTTTGAATTTGGAATGGGTCAGAGCCTGATGTGTTCCCTCAGTGCGTCCTTTGTAAGGCACTGTCTGACCTGCCATTCCTCCTCTGCGATGGGAGCATTCACAATACAGGGCCTGTTCCTCAGCCAGGAAACACCTGCAGTCCTGGGTCTTGGCTCCACGTGGATCCTGCTCCAAACATTCCGGTTTTTCTCTGCGGACAAGTACAGCACACACCCTTCAGCCTCTCCCTTTGGCGCCCCTATGTCAGCCTGTCAATGTTTCTGTGCCGCCTTGTTCTCGGCACGCCCCCTTCTGACGAGAGCGGAACAACCTCATGCGGTGTTTGCTGATCTCTTTGAATCGGGCGTACCACTCAGGGTCCTGCCTGAGCCGCTGCCAGCGCAGGCGACTGGTCATTCTGTTTCGTTCTTTCCTGTGCCACTCCTTCTGGTAGCTGGCCAGCTCTGCAAGACATCAGTGACCATCTAAGCGTCAACACCACTGCCACATGTCTACAGGCCTGCAAGCATCAATCTACAGACGCTGGGGCATAAGCTTCACAGAGGAAAGGGCATCTTTAGTCCCAGGACTCTATGGGAAAACACATATACATGTATATTCAGTATATTAATCTTAATTTCTTTTTCATTTGAAACCAAATTATTTGAACTGTTTTGATCTTTTCCTTTTCTAATGATGCTAGTAACAGACTTACGAGGTCACTGAATCAATGACTAAAAGTTCACAGAATGCAAAAACTGTCTATTCTATGGTCTTGATTTGTATTTATTCCCCAATCCCTGCACTCTAAAAATCTTTTCAAGCACTGTGGGATTTGTGTGGTCTTGATTTGTATTTATGTTATGGGCAAAATACACACATGTTCCTCAAGAAATGATGGCCTGGGCAAACATGTCTTTGCTAGAGTCCACAAGCATCTGTCCTCAGAAGAGAGTGAGCAAGGGCATCTTTGTATGTGAACAACACTTCTATTACCATCGTCCAAGACACAAAGTCTGTGTGTTCATGAGTGAAAGTGTGTGCATACGTGTCTGTACACTTCAGCTATGCATGTACCACCTACTGTTCTAGGTCTATCTGTTATCATCACCATTCACGCACATCAGTCATTCAGGGACTTTGTGTACAAACACGTGTTAATGTCTACTACACACTTTCATCAGTCATTCAAGGACTTTGTGTATAACACATCAGTGACTTTGTGTTAATGTCTACTACACACTTTCATCAGTCATTCAAGGACTTTGTGTATTACACACCTCTGTCAGTCATTCACATGTGCGTGCATTCATGTTCATGTATGCGTACAGCGAATGTGCATAAGCATGCATCTGCACACATGACTCACATGCCAGTGTGTGTAATACAGCCCTAATAAAGGAGCAAAGAGAAATAGCACTGTGAAAGACCAAGTCAACTTCTTTTTTTTTAAACCAAGAGTTGAATTACAAAGCTTCTACCATCTCTTGAGCACAATCTTGACTGTTATGCTTCGTTCAACTGAAGCGACAGTCAGTGGTACAGACGATGTCAATCACAAGGAGTAAGTTTTGTTCTGATTTCACCAAGAACACAACAAACAGCAGACAAAGGGACAAAGACAGGCAGACTTCAAATACTTCACTGCAGCTGGGTTATGAACCAATGCACAATCTACACCGTAATTACAGGCACACACAACAAACACATCAACTGTAAATGACAGACAGACAGACAGACTGACAGACAGAGAGAGAGAGAGAGAGAGAGAATATTACATGGGCACTTTATTCCAATGGTTACCAGCATTTACACACCATGTGTGCGTGTGTGTTTGTATGTGTGTGTGTGTTTGTACATGTGTGTGTGTGTGTGTGTGTGTGTGTGTGTGTGTGTGTGTGTCCCCCCGTGTATGTGTGTAGACGAAGATCTACTCAACAGATGGGCAGAACATTACAGAGAGACATTAAATAGACCGGACCCAGATGAGGAAGCCACCATCCAAGACATGGGTTTCAACTTAGAGATGAGACGTGGACACATGACCCCAAAAGGAAATTGTGGAGGCCATCAGGCAGACAAAGGACAACAGGGCACCAGGTGAAGACAGAATCACAGCAGATATGTTGAAGGCAGACCCCAAAACGAGCGCAAAGGCTTTAGTGAAACTATTCAACAAGGTATGGGAAGAGGAGAAAGTTCCGGACACATGGAAGAAAGGCATCACAGTGAAGCTCCCCAAGAAGGGCGACCTCTAGGAATGTGGCAAACTGGCGGGGAATCAACTTGCTCTCCGTCCCAGGGAAGATGTTCTGCCATGTCCTTCTACAGCAAATGAGGCAAGCCATTGAGAGAACCCTACGAGAAGAATGGGCAGGGTTCAGAAGCGGGAGAAGCTGCACAGACCAGATCTTTGTCTTACGAACAATTTGAGAACAGTCCATCGAATTGTATTCATCACTCTACATCAACTATATCAATTTCCGAAAGGCTTTTGACTGCATCCATCATCCTTCGCTGCGGAAGATCTTGGAAGCCTATGGATTTCCTCTTAAAGTCATCAACATCCTACAGGACATGTACGCAGACAACCAGAGCTGTGTGCGACATGATAGACAGCAAAGCGAGTGGTTCCATGTACAGACCGGGGTAAGACAAGGCTGCATGATCTCACTCACAATTTTCCTTGTCGTCATTGACTGGGTGATGAGGAAAGGCCACCAGCGATAGGGTGAGAGGGCTTCATTTGTATGGGGACTGACAACCAGGCTTGAATACTGCGACTTCACCGACGATATTGCACTGCTGGCGCATGCCCAGAAAGACATCCAGGAAAAAAACATCAAGAGTGGAACTTATAGCCAGCAGTGTGGGACTCAAGATTCACCCCGACAAGACCAAGATCATGAAGGTGAGAAGACGAAGAACGCAGAGAAGACCAGTGTGCGAGGCTCAGCTCTAGAGGAGGTGGAACACTTTAAGTACCTTGGCAGCTACATCTCGGCTGACAGCAACATCAAGGAGATCTCAACCAGGACTTGAAACCCGGGCATTCAGCAGGTTGAAAAACATCTGGAAGTCAACTGTCCTGCAAATCAAAACCAAGCTGAAGATCTACAGGTCCAACGTATGCTCAGTACTCCTATACACCACAGAGACATGGAGACTGAGAGTAGGCTCAGAGGCTTTAAGGAAAGTGTCTTCGCCAAATCCTGAAACTTCAATGGTAGCAGCGAGTCACCAACAGGGAAGTGTCAAGTCGCACTGGCATAAATAACATTGTGGCCGAGGTGAAGCAGCGGCGGTGGAGGTGGCTGGGACACATCCTTCGGATGGGACAAGACCAGACTCCCTCATACTGCGCTGAGATGGGCACCACCGGGGAAGAGGAAGCGAGGCAGACCACTTGGCACCTGGAGGACAGTGAAGGAGGAGAGATGAGAGAGGCAGGCAAGACCTGGAATGAACTGAGCTGGCTAGCCCAGGACAGAGAGGGCTGGAGGGAGCTTGTTGGCGCCTTATGTCTCAGGTTGCGGAATGAAGAGGATTAAGTAAGTCAGTCCCTGTGTGTGTGTGTGTGTGTGTGTGTGTGTGTGTGTGTGTGTGTGTGTGTGTGTGTGTGTGTGTCCCTGTGTGTGTGTGTCCCCTGTGTGTGTGGTGGATGGGGAGGGTCTCAAGTAGTATGGATATGATCCTCCTTCAAAATTGAAGTCTTATACTAGCAGAAATAACTAAAACGAAAAGAGAAACAAAGTTTGGAGCACAGAAAAAAAGATGAGAGAAACTAAGTCCATAGGTCAGAACATCTACTCAGTACTGCCTTCTAAATGATGGCCAACTGATCTACAGTTTCCACATTCATCACACAGTAACTGCTAAAGACAGACACAAGCAAAAACGTTTGCCACATTTTATTTGCCTTCATAGCAAATTACAAAAGTCCATCTATGCCGACAGATTCAAAACAATTCACATTTCCACATAACATGTTAGAGATACCTCAAAATGTCAACACATGTTTTGTCTAGAACATACAAAAACTACACGCACATATTTCCATAACATCTGCACACTGCATATTGAAATCTGTGTGAACTTTAGCAAGTATAATACTGAACAAAATGTGTAAATGTCACTGCTTTCAGCTAAAACAGTGGATAGTGTTGTGAAATGAAGTGAGCAAGTGCCACCAATACCCACGCCATAGGCAGCAAAATAAGAAGGCTCAAAAAGTAAAACGGGTGTGAGAGTAGAATATTTTGCAATATCAATGCAAAGTTAAAAATGAGACTTGTTGTCAAATGATATTTAAAAAAAAAAAAAAAAAAAAAAAAAAAAAACTTCTGGACACCTCAATTCAATGTTATTCTGTATGTTGCCATCTAAAGAATTAGGCAGCATTCATAAATATCTTTGAACTTCGTAAATTTGTGCAGTCATAAGATTCAAGTCTTTACATAAAAACATAGCAAAGGAACACAGTAAAAATCTATCTAATCAAGTCAGACATCAGAAGTAAAACAAAATCCTGAGGTTAAAAAAAACAGCCAGTCAACCAACCAGTCTATAGCATATTAACCACACTACTGACAACCTGGACAGCATGGAAAAGGAGGTTGAACTGGGAGCCACAGATATTGCTCTATCCTTTCCTTGTCAATCCTGAACAGCTCTCAGGACACACCTCAACCACTGTTGGCCTCTTCATCACTGCACCTGGGCTGTATTTAGTCCAGATCGTATCCACTCTCTCACCTTCCCACACTGTGACACAGCAATGCCAGTAATACATTCATCCAATCCACCATCATACACTTTCCACATTGTGACATAGCAATGCCAGTAATACATTCATCCACATCCACTCATACAACAACCACCCAACTTCCCACACTGTGACACAGCAATGTGAATAGCATGTATATCTGCATCAACTGTTACAAGTTCCCAGATATCCACATCAAACATGTTGTATATCCATCCACATCAAACATTACAAGTTCCCAGATATCAATACATGTCGTATGTCCATCCACATCAAACATTACAACTTCCCACTTGTCATTACATGTCATATGTCCATCCACATCAAACATTACAAGTTCCCAGATATCAATACATGTCATATGTCCATCCACATCAAACATTACAACTTCCCACATGTCATTACATGTCATATGTCCATCCACATCAAACATTACAAGTTCCCAGATATCATTACATGTCATATGTCCATCCACATCAAACATTACAACTTCCCACATGTCATTACATGTCATATGTCCATCCACATCAAACATTACAAGTTCCCAGATATCATTACATGTTGTATGTCCATCCCACGTCAAACATTACAACTTCCCACATGTCATTACATGTTCTTCCCACATATCAATACATGTCATGTCTATGTCCATCCACATTAAATCTTACATGTTCCCACATGTCATCACATGTTGTATGTCATCCACATCAAACCTGACAACTTGCCAGCTATCAACAGGAGTAGAGCTCAATGCACTGACAATGTCCAAAATGCCTCTGTGACTACACTGCAGCAGGTGGGACACAGAAAAAAGAACCAAGGATCTGTCCTCTGATGTGGATGACATCCAAATACAATGGGAACGTCTGTGGACCATCCTCCCTCTTCCTACAAAGTCTTCTTATAGTCCTCTGTGCAGTCTGTACACAACCTTGCAGTTGGAGACACACAAACAGACAGGTCACATCATGACATCTGCATAGTCTGTACTCAACCTTGCAGTCAGAGACACACACAGACAGACAAAGGTCACACTCACATCACAACATCTCCACAGACAGAAGTGGCTGAAAACATGTTACAAGTTTCCTGACGTTACATTGTGAAAATCGGGGACAAAATCATTCCACCATGAAAGTTGACCACATATCCTTAAGCCTACACTCTGGTTTTCACAAATGCAAACAATTCCAAAGTTCCCTCAGTCAAACTCACACTAACAATGCAAACAAATCCACAGTTCCCTCAGCCAAACTCATACTAACAATGAAAACAATCCAGAGGCTCTCAGCCAAACTCACACTAACAATGCAAACAAGTCCAAAGGTTCCCAGCCAAACTCACACTAACAATACAAACAAGTTCAAAGACTCTCAGTCAAACTCACACTAACAATGCAAACAAGTCCAAAGGTTCCCAGCCAAACTCACACTAACAATGCAAACAAGTCCAAAGGTTCCCAGCCAAACTCACATTAACAAAGCAAACAAGTTCAAAGACTCTCAGTCAAACTCACACTAACAATGCAAACAAGTCCAAAGGCTCTCAGCCAAACTCACACTAATGATGCAAGCAAGTCCAATGGCTCTCAGCCAAACTCACACTAACGATCCAAACAAGTCCATAGGTTCTCCATCAAACTCACATTAACGATGCAAACAAGTCCAAAAGTTCTCCATCAAACTCAAACTAACAATGCAAGCAAGTCCAAAGGTTCTCAGCCAAACTCACACAAACAATGCAAGCAAGTCCAAAGATTCCCAGCTAAAATACCAATGCAAACAAATCCAAAGGTTCTCAGTCAAATTCATACCATGAAATCAACGAAAAAGAAATGGGAAAAAGAAAATTCATACTGGCAGCAAGGAAACTATCCACACTTAGCACACAACTGCAGTGCCATATATCTGCCTACAAGGGTACAGCATATCATTTCCTCCATATCTACTTTCAATTTACAGCAACTACTGAAAATATGCCAAACTAAAGGTGGCCCAATTCCACTGAAATTTCCACCTATTTGCCGAAATCTGAAGGGGCAAAAAAAAAAAAAAAAAAAAAAAAACACACACACACACACACAAAAAAAACCCAGCAGCAGCAGCAGCAGCAGTCCACCTACAATGTGACACGATTCCTCCGTTGCATTTCTGCATCAGTAAATTCTCCACCTTAGTTCTGCGTCAACCACTTTCCAGTTGTATTTCCATATCAAAGAACATTCAGTCTTACTTCTGTACTGATCAATTTATAGTCCAGTTTCTACATGTATGAATCTTCCAGTCGACTGCAAAGGGCCATATCATGGCTGTCACCACGCTGAAGCCAACTCACAAATCATAAAACATTTTTTTTAACTCATTCACACAACCCTTAAAAACACACTAGAAATTTTGTTAAAAATCTTTTCTCTGTAAAATCTTAGATCTCATGAAAAATGTTAATCTCTCTCAGAAATTCAAAGATCACATCAGGTGACACATCTCTGAACAAGGTTCTCATGGAGTCTGCTGTAAAGTGTTTATGTCTCATATCATGCAAGTCCCAGCATTCTAAAAGAATATGTTTCACTGTGAGTGGTACATGACATGGAATGCACCTCAGAGCTTCTTCACCTTTTAAAGGATAAGAATGGATGTAAAAGGAGTGGCCTGTATGCAAATGGCATAAAACTGTTTCTTCTGTAAAGCCACCTCGGAAACATGGTCAACACTTTTTCTATTTTGATGAATTTTCAGGGTCATTACATCATCCTGTCAATGAATCTCTGCCCTGTTTCAGGGTCATTACATCATCCTGTCAATGAATCTCTGCCCTGTTTCAGGGTCATTACATCATCCTGTCAATGAATCTCTGCCCTGTTTCAGGGTCATTACATCATCCTGTCAATGAATCTCTGCCCTGTTTCAGGGTCATTACATCATCCTGTCAATGAATCTCTGCCCTGTTTCAGGGTCATTAAATCATCCTGTCAATGAATCTCTGCCCCTGTTTCAGGGTCATTACATCATCCTGTATATGAATCTCTGCCCTGTTTCAGGGTCATTACATCATCCTGTCAATGAATCTCTGCCTTGTTTCAGGGTCATTACATCATCCTGTCAATGAATCTCTGCCCTGTTTCAGGGTCATTACATCATCCTGTCAATGAATCTCTGCCCTGTTTAAGGGTCATTAAATCATCCTTTCGATTTCCGAGTTCATAAATTCTCTGTCCAACTTTTGTGCTGATCAATTTTCAGTACTATTTCTCCGACACTGAATTCTCAGTCCTAGTTTTGAATAGATCAACTTTCAGTCCTCTTTCTGTGTGGATTAATACGCTGTCCTATTTCTGTGCTGATTTCCAGTGCTATTCTGCTTCAGTGAATTCTCCACCCATCTCTTCTGTCTCAATGACATCTTTGTCCTTTACCTATGTCCACCATGTCTCTGTCCTATTTCTGTGCCAATGAATTTTCAGTCCTGTTTCTGTGTGGATGGATCTGCCATCCTATTTATGGTCAAGGGGCTGTCAGCCATGTTTCTGTGCAGGAGCCACTGAAAATACTGGGCTTTTCTCCGAGCTCTCAGTTTCCTCATGCCTTCCCGGGCCGACAATTTGCGTTGCTCGTGAAGGTGGGGATTACTTTTCACTTGTTGCCAATACGACCTGTTCTTTTCTCGGTTCTTCAACCGCCACAGCGCTGAAAAAAGCAAAAATAGTTTCAAGCCCTTGGTATTCTGGGAGAAAAGATGGGTGAAAAACAGCGTTCAAATAACATATTTTTTGTTTTCAGAAAAAATATTACAGTTAGATTCTGATGCACAGACTTCAGTCACTTTCAGGGTCATCTTAAAACAGAACCCTGTCTCTTCTGGGTCAATATGAGCACACACAAATGCTTGCATATTAAGAGTTGGAACTATAAGTTGAACTATAAACTACAGCTTTTAAATCAAATAGACAAGTTTTAAAAGGAATTGAAAGTAAATCTGCCCTACAACAGGGACAAATTAGACAAAACATGATGCATTTTGGCCTCTTAGGTCTTCTTCAGGCAAGATAAATAACATTCAGGACAATGAAAACAAAGAACGAGCAATCACTTATCTTTTCCAATTCAGTGCAAGATGGGCATTCAAATGTGTTGGAACACCCATCTTGCACCCAATTTGAGAAGATAAGTGACTGCTCATTCTTGAAGAAGGCCTAAGAGGTCCAAACATGTCGTGTTTTGTCTTGTATTTTGTTTGTCCCTGTAATCTGAGAGGTCATACAGCATCAATACAGACTTGTGACTGAAATACAATGTCTGAGAGGTCATACAGCATCAATACAGACTTTTGACTGAAATACAATGTCTGAGAGTCAAACAGCATCAATACAGACTTGTGACTGAAATATATGTAAGGTCTGACCCTTACCTTCTTTCCAGTATACAAGATAGTTATCCAATGATAAACACTCTTATCTTTCAATCCCTGAGCGGTTTCTGCCTTTTATAAATATCAATTATCAAAATGACATATATTTTCTATATATGTCAATTATCAAAATGAACTATATTTTTTTTACTGAAAATAACTTATCGATCAAATCAGTATTTTTATGACAGAACATCTTTGAAAAGATTCTATCCAGCACCTTGAACTCGAAGCGGAACTTGTTGGTACAAGAGCTGATCTCTTGTGGCAAGCAGTGTCTGCAATGCTATTGCCTGGCTTCGTTTGTCATGGCAACCACTGTCTGCAAAGCTATTGCCTTGCTTTGTTTGGCTCTGGGCCGCACTGATCTGTCACGGCAACCAGTGTCCTTGCCTGGCAACAATCTGGCTTTGTTTGGCTCTGAACCACACTGATCTGTCACGGCAACCAGTGTCCTTGCCTGGCAAGAATCTGGCTTCGTTTGGCAGAAAAACAACCCAAATTGTCAACTCTTCAGATTTTCATATCACAACCCCGTCATCCCAGACGACACAATACCCTACTGTAACAGTCACGATCCAGTGTTGGTGGCCGTTGTCAATCAGTTTCCTTTCCATCCCACAAGAGAACCCAGAGGGAAAATGCCAAGGTGGGAACTGTTGAAAGACCGGGGGAAAGGTGAAACACGAAGAGAGACTGGCTCGGTTTCCAGAGCAATGGAGGGGAACTCCAAGTTATCCAAGGACAGAACGAGAGGAGAGGGAGAGGGATTACTGTAACAGTCACTGCTAAGACAGTCCAGTGTTTGTAGGCCGTGTCAATCACTTGAGGGAGGATGAGGAGAATCACAAGAGAACAGAGGAAATGCCAAGGAGTGGACAGTTCGAGAGAACCGGAAGACAGAAGGCTGAGAATTGAGAACAACGGGGATAGAGAGAAGAGAGAGAGAGGAGAGAGGAACGAGGGAGAGAGAAAGGAGAACCGCACGGACAGAATGCAAGGAGAGGAAGATTAGTGAGAGAGGGGGAGGAGAGAAGAGGGAGAAGGAAGGAGGAGAGAGAGGAAGAGGATGGGGGATGAGAGGACAGGAGTCGTCAGAGGAGACAGGCTCAGGGAGGAATCAAGGCGGAGGAGTAGAGGAAACTCAGGAGGAGTTAGTAAGGAGAGAGGGATCAGGAGGATGGGGAGGAGATAGTGTGGAGAGGAGGAGGGGAGAGGGGAGGGAGGAAACCTTTTTCGAGACAGACGAGGGAGGAGGAGGGGAGAGGGAGAGTAGAGGAGGTAGAGAGCCGGAGAGAGAGAGAGGAGGAAGAGGGGGGGAGAGTGAGAGAGACGTTGCCCCAGGACTCTGCCAGAGATCGAGGGAGAGAGAGGGAGAGGGGGAGAGAAAGGAGGAGAACTCAGACGGACTACATAGTGGGAAAAAGCCACTGGGCGATGCAAAGATTTTTGATGACTGGACGAAGGCAGCTATTACAGTTCGTCAAGCAGACAGCCTAAAAAACCTTCAGACTGGGAAGAGAGAGAAAGAACGCAGGAGACGAAGGATCGGATAGTGTCCAGCCACCCCCCCATAGTTTAACACACCCAGAAATTCGTTAAACATATTGCCAGGCACAGAGAGAGGAGACAGATCAGAGAGAGAGAGGGATCAGAGGGAGGAGAGAGCAAGAGTAGAGAACGAGGACGCGAGAGACCGACTTCTAGAGAAATTTTAGAGACAAAGACTTTTTTCACTAATCAATAGTTTGATTAACACAACATTTCGTTAAAAAAATAAAAAAATCCCTGAATAAAAACAACAGCTAGGCACTATCAACAGAGAGAGGAGATGGTGGGGTTCTTTGGATAGTTTATCTATCTTAGATATATTGAGCACCATGACACTTAAAAAGAATTACACCAAACTAGTAACTCCAAAAGTATATCTTAAGATGGACGAAACAAAAATTTCACTTGATAATACAACAGTCAAACAATAGTTGATGGTAGGTTTGGATAGTTCAGCTAGTTTTGAGAACTTCTAACCTAGTGTCCCCAATTCACCAGACCCCCACAACTGCATGAGTTTTACCCCCGCCAATTCAACGAGTTCAACGGCCCCTGGCCGACTGCCAAGGGCCATAAACCATAACCTGGCTCTGACTTGGTTCACCATTGACAACATCATCCCCATCTTGATCCCAATAAGAATGTTTAGATAAAATATCGACCAAAAGGAACTGTTTGCGGAAGATATTTCATATACGATAAGAACCCTCTTGACTGCCGCACATTGTCCACAAACCACCTAGCTGTCCCATAATCAGTCTTACACTTTCCGGAGTACCACCACCCCAATCTGCACCATGAGGCTTTACCGCCCCTTATGCAAAAAACCTATGCATATGAGTTTGTTTCCAACTCCGCCTATCCTGCAGCTTTTCGACCAAGGCCCCCCCCACTGAACCCCCCACACATTCACCCCCCATTTTCGGGCTTGCGACTTGGTGCCACCTAACTCCCTCAATCCCCGCTCGCCTACACAGTCATTCTTCGTCAAGACCTTCTGTCGATCCAAATAAGATCTTGCCTTCTACGTTTTTATCGGGACAAACTAATATATTCCGTTTACCCACCAACCCTGAGATACCACTGTTTTTTCTGGGATTATGCAATCATACCCTCGATCATCCCCACGACCTCCGCTGTAGGAACGACCCAATTTTATTTGACTGTCCCAATCATGCTTAGCTGTTCCCTCATTACCTTTCTGAACTGCAACAAAGGGCCGTCCCCGACCATGTGCCCTGCCGGAGAAGTGGGCCGTTCGAAATGCCTACCTTCAACTAAATTGCAAACATTATTCTGCCATAGTTTAAATAGAATCTATTCAGGTTCATTATCTACCTCCCCCCCATGTGCAGTGACCAATTCCTCCACATCCCACCCCTCCCAAACCACACTAGCCCTTCTCACCTAGCAGGTTTCTACCCACCATTTCAAATCTCCCCCCACTCCTTTGCACTCATCAATGCTCACACCTCCCTCCGCACCCAGGGAAGCTCCACGGGTCGTGGTTCTTCACTCCATTATCCTAAAACACCGCCTCCTGTTCCCGTCTTCCACCCCTAAATGTTTTCATATCATAGACCCCAATAATAAAAGGTCATAATGGGGGGTCCCTCCATACCTGGGTATTCCTGAGCACTAAACTGAGACTGCCATAGACTAAAATGCAGATGACTTGCCAGTGGGGAACATTCCCTTGTTGCACCCTGGCCAGCTGATAGCCGTTATTCGTATTAAGGTTTTCCCAACCGACTGCATACTGTCCCAGGGCCCCATCTTCTATTCTAGGCGCAAATGTGCCCTGCAGGAGAAGTGGCCGATGGAGTTGAATACATCTGCTTATAATATTCTTCGAAAACTCTCAGGTCTTTCTTGAGCCGCTGGAAGTAACTGTAGATTTTGTTCTGTCGCTTCTCCTTCTCACGTAGCAGGGCTGTAAAAATAAAAAAATTAATCTTCCACTGTAACTTGGAGACTGTATCTTATTATTGCTAAACATACGTCACACCCCACTACATTTCTATGAAAAAGAAACTTGCTTTAACCAGTTAGAAATGTTCAGGTATCAGCGATACCTGGTTAAAAGTTTACTTCAGTACTGTAGCTGTGCCTAAAGTTTTGCATGCACAAATATATGGGGAAGTGGATTGGCTGGGGGGGTCTCTGTTCCAACCACACTGCAAGGAACAAAGGGCTGCCGTCAGACGCTTACCACCAACACGTTCACCCTCTCCCTAACATCTACTACAGTTTGTGTTGGAAGGTTAAAGTCCAAGTCCCGTTCAACGTTTATCTTGGAAATAATCAGTACCAGGACAAAACCCATTTCAAGTCAATACTTTGTGCTTTTTTGGTCGACTGTGGAATCCCTCCTAATTCCCCCATCATGAGCTGGGCAAAAAAAAAATGAAAATTCCATCTGCAGTTTTCTTTCGGTTATCACTATTTTCTGTGACAGTGAGTGGGCAGTGTCTTATTTGTCCCTTCTCCTGTGTTCAACAGTCTTTTGAGTTGTTTCCTTCGCTTCCATGGCATGTAGCGATCCTTCAAGACCCGTGCGCAACGTTCTGGATCATTCTTCAGTCGCTGCCAGTACCGTCTGTTTTATTTCTTGTCGCTTAAGTTTTCTGAGCCACGCTGGAAACAAAAAAAGGAATAGATCCGTCATCCTCTGAACATAGACACAACGCTCTGGAGCTCTGGAGAGGCAGTCAAAAATTAAGGAGTGTTACAATGTAAGTCACTATATTACTGAAACATACTGTCAAATGGTCTGTCCAGAACTTAAAATACATCCGTCCATAGAGCAGATAGTGCAGCACATTCAGCAAATGAAATTCACACAGGGAAAGCAGGATACCATACCATACAGTGATGAATTACTGATGCCTCTGTTTGGTAAAAAGGGACATAGATCATAAACACTTTCTTTTCCACCTTGGAACCCTTCCCATCACCACCATTCTCACCACTGTCTCCCCCCCCCCCCCCCCCCCCCCCCCCCCTCTCCATTTTGACAAACAGTGAGAGTGTGAAGAGTCTTCATGCTTATGTTACCAACAAAGTTTTTATTTGTTTGGTTTCATGTTCATTGTGAAGTCTTCATACTGATGTTATCAACAAAGGTTTATCTGTCTGGTTTTATGTTCACTAAGAAGTCTTCATACTGATATTACCAACAAGTTTTTTATTTGTCTGGTTTTACCTTCACTAGCTATCAAAAAAAATCTGAAGAGTTGACAAGTCCAAGAAAGAACAATAAACAAATAACTCTTTCACTCTCTCTCTCTCTCTAACACACACACACACACACACACACACACACACACACACACACACACACACACCGCGCGCGCGCGCACCTGCACCTACAAGAACATGACCAAAAAAAAAAAAAAAAGACCTGGCAGATATAAGCGAACCTAGGCAATGCAGCAGAGCTGTGTTGCCCACTGTTGAGTGCTGCAGGATACCAGTATGACCAACATACATCAAAGGCTCCTGTCAGATGGCAAAGAGGGTGGAGAGAGAGGGAGGGAAGAGTAAGGACAGCACACATGTTGCAAGGTCCACAACTTTCTCTGGTGCCAATCCATGGTTTTTCAAAAGCCTGGACGTGCCTGATCCTGCGGCCTTGATTTCTGAGTTCCAATGTCTCGTCTTGTTCTTCAATGACTCTAGGATCCCTGACCATCAGATCCACTGCAAGACTCCAAAAGAGTGCATTCTAATGATTCTGACTGGAGATTATCAGAGCTTCAGTAAAATTACAGATCTACAGTGTTAATTATCGAACTGTGTTTGTGACGTCCTTTGTAGTCTATGACATGCTTACCACACTAAAATCAGGCTCAGTGCAAAGCAACTCAACACACAGACAGGTCGAGGTGCTCTGTACCACCAAGCCACTGCACAGGCTGTGCAGGCACCTCCTGCACTGAAAACAGTCTCTGTTGTCAAAGACCATGTGTATGGTTACAATGGTCCATGTATCTTAACTGTTCAACAGCCACAGCTGTCGCCAACATGGTCTAGGCAAACTAAGATATTCTCTCTCTCTCTCTCTCTCTCTCTCTCTCACAGACACAGACACACACACACACACACACACACACACACACACACACACACACACACACACAGAGTGACAGAAAGAGACATGAGACAAAGCCAGAATCACAACTGATAATTTGTATTTTCCTTTTATCAAAACAAACAGCCCAGTTACAATGTAAGAAAAACTTCAAACAAAACTTATATTTTCTTATTTCATCACTCATCAGAGGGTGAGAAAGGGAGGAGGGGGAGGGGGGAGTGAGAGAGACGCAGGCAGACAGCATGAATTAAGTAAGAGTAAAACCAGTTCTTGAGAGATCACACACACACACACACACACACACACACACACACACACACACACATGCACACACACATGTACGTATACATATTCAAGGGGCTGGTCATATCTTCATATCTTCTTTTCCGTCACTAAAAATTATTCTATCAAGAATTACAGTTCCACTCATCCTAACATTTTAGCAGTCCATTAAGGGAAAGGGGGGATGGGGTGGGGGTCAAGGACAAACTGTATTCTATTTCAAGGGAAAGAGGGGGATGGGGGGTGGGGTCAAGGACAAACTGTGTATTCTATTTCAAGGGAAAGAGGGGGATGGGTGGGGGTCGAGGACAAACTATATTCTATTTCAAGGGAAAGGGGGTGAGGGGGAAGGGGGGGGGGGGGGGGGGTGTCGAGGACAAACTGTATTCTATTTCAGGGGTAAAAGGAGGGATAGGGTGGGGGTCGAGGACAAACTGTATTCTATTTCACATCTGCTGCCCATATTGTTTCTCCAGAAACATGAACAGAAGTGGTTTAGAGACTGCTGTATTTCAACAATCAATTGAAACCACAGTTGTCAGACTAGAGTAGACACACCTTACCCGGGTCATTCTGATCCAGACTTAGATGCACTAAATGGCAGTGGTATTAAGTACTGTTTTCACACAGACCCAACCATGGACAGAAACCAGAAACCATTCTGATCCAGACTTAGATACGCTGAATGGCAGTGGTATAAAGTACTGTTTTCACACAGACCCAACCATGGACAGAAACCAGAAACCATTCTGATCCAGACTTAGATACGCTGAATGGCAGTGGTATAAAGTACTGTTTTCACACAGACCCAACCATGGACAGAAACCAGAAACCATTCTGCAGGCAATCCTGTGTCCTGCTTTTCATTTTTTGTGAAACTACTACCCAATGGCAAGAACAGGAACATGGGTGAAGTTCAGGATGTATGACAATGACATTTACTGATTTCGTATGTCCTGGGGGTTTTACATATTTGCCTGATCTTTCTACCTTCATCACAATTTTACAAGCATTGTAATGGGTTTCATCTAGCCCACAAAACACACACACACACACACACACACACACACACACACACACAAATCATAGAACAACAGAAAAGTCTCTGGTTCACTCATATTTCCCACTTTAACAAAACTTCCATTATTCGCAGAGAAAAGAATGCATAACAGTAATATCAGTACCCTAAAGTAGTGCACCTATCAAGTTCATATCTGTACTGGCTCCACTGTCAAGACATTTTGCCAGCATACAAACATCAAATGGAGTGAAATCAACATATTAGAAAATAAAATAAAATAAAAGACAAAATGCAGCCAGCCATTTTTCAGAGGATTCATTATGAAAACAGTGATATGTTGTCTTTCCCATAATCACGTCTGCCCTGTCCATGTCTTCAGGAGCCTCAGACTCATGAAACATGAGCCAACACCTCATGAAACATGAGCAACACCTGGAGTTGAATAAAGGGGCCCCTAGTTTTCTCCCCTGGTTTTCACTGTTCTGCTGCTCGTCACTTCATCCCACCATTCTAGGCGACAAAAGCTCTCTGCCAAAATAGTTTGAACAATTGTTATGACCTCTATTCTACATGCAGTTTCTTTGCTGTTGGTTTAGTATAGCCTTGCTTCCACGCACAGACGGAACAGCAGCAATCTAGCCCTGCTTACGTCCTAGCTTTACTACCTGTCATCTGTTATTCTGACCTTGGTTCACTACATAGTTTACAAGGGGGTGGGGGGATACACACACAGCCACATTTCCACAGCTCCAAGTTTCCAGTGGAAGACTGATCAACCACACTCAGGAGATAAATGAATGATAAAGGATAGGCGAGTCCATAAAGTCAAATACATTCTTCATCCTAAACATCTATTTCTAAGTGGACATGCCATGCTTCCCAAATCTACAAATCATTCAGCTACAAACGGCTGAACTGCAAAAGTTGACATAGAGAACATTGGTCCACGTAACTCAATTTTCTGAAATCATATATCCATGCAAAGAAGTGCAGCGATTAAATCATCCACATGTGTGAAAGCGAGACCATTAATCTAAAGTCACACACGTAATCAGGCATTATAAGGCTGTCTTTTGTCTTCATAAAAAGCTCACATTTGGGGGACAGGAAACTGCCGTAGTTTTAGAAAACACAGTCACACACAGTCCATCAACACTCCACTGTGCAGTCCATGACAGTCAATACAGACAGTCCATTAACACTCCCACTGTGTAGTCCATGACAGTCACTACAGACATTCCATCCATCACTCACTCCACTGTGCAGTCCATGACAGTCAGTACAGACAGACATTCCACATCACTCCACTGTGCAGTCCATGACAGTCAGTGCAGACATTCCACATCACTCCACTGTGCAGTCCATGACAGTCAGTACAGACAGACATTCCATCAACACTCCACTGTGCAGTCCATGACAGTCAGTGCAGACAGTCCATCAACATTCAACTGTGTAGTCCACAACAGTCCAGACAGACATTCCATCATACTCCACTGTGCAGTCCATGACAATCAGTACAGACAGTCCATCAACACTCCACTGTGCATGACATGACAGTACAGACAGACAGTCCTTCAACACTCCACTGTGCAGTCCATGACAATCAGTACAGACAGTCCATCAACACTCAACTGCGCATGACATGACAGTACAGACAGACAGTCCTTCAACACTCCACTGTGCAGTCCATGACAATCAGTACAGACAGTCCATCAACACTCCACTGTGCATGACATGAAAGTACAGACAGACAGTCCTTCAACACTCCACTGTGCATGACATGACAGTACAGACAGACAGTCCTTCAACACTCCCACTGTGCAGTCCATGACAGTCAGTACAGACGTCCCATCAACACTCTACTGTGCAGCCCAACACAGTCAATACAGTCCATCAACACTCCATTGTGCAGTCCATGACAGTCCAGACATACAGTCCATCAACACTCCACTGTGCAGTCCATTACAGTCAGTACAGACAGTCCATCAACACTCCACTGTGCAGTCCATGACGTCCAGTCCATCAACACTCCACTGTGCAGTCCATGAGTCAGTACAGACAGTCCTTCAACACTCTACTGTGCAGTCCATGACAGTCCAGACAGACAGTCCATCAACACTCCACTGTGCAGTCCATGACAGTCTGTACAGACAGTCCATCAACACTCCACTGTGCAGTCCATGACAGTCAGTACAGACATTCCTTCAACACTCCACTGTGCAGTCCCATGATAGTCAGTGCAGACAGTCTCATCAACACTCCACTGTGCAGTCCATGACAGACAGTCCATCAACACTCCACTGTGCAGTCCATGACAGTCAGACAGTCCATCAACACTCCACTATGCAGTCCATGACAATCAGTACAGACATTCCATCAACACTCCACTGTGCAGTCCATGACAGTCTGTACAGACAGTCCATCAACACTCCCACTGTGCAGTCCATGACAGTCAGTACAGACATTCCATCATCACTCCACTGTGCAGTCCATAACAGTCCAAACAGACAGTCCATCAACACTCCACTGTGCAGTCCATGACAGTCAGTACAGACAGTCCTTCAACACTCCACTGTGCAGTCCATGACAGTCCAGACAGACATTCCATCGACACTCACTCCACTGCGCAGTCCACAACAGTAGATACAGTCCATCAACATTCCACTGTGCAGTCCACTACAGTTGATACAGATAATCCATCAACACTCCATTGTGCAGTCCACAACAGTCGATACAGATAAACAGACCCTTGTCAAGGAGACAGCAACATGGTGGGCCCCAACATGGAGCAACAGACAGGATGCAGGAAGACAGAAAGTCAAATTAAACACCAGACACGCACAGAGTTAGGTAACTGTGTCTTACTTTCTCTCTTAACTATTCAATGCCTAGATTGCAAAAGAATTAACTTTCTCATGCCAATTCTATGCCTAGACTGCAAAAGAATGAACTTTCTCGTAACAGTTCTATGCCTAGACTGCGAAAGAATGAACTTTCTCATAACAATTCTATGCCTAGACTGTGATAGAATGAAACTTGGCTTTTCAGCCTTTGGCACTGCACTGAAGTGGAAAGAAGTGTGAAGACAGCACTTGACACAGTCAACATCAATGCCATGATTTATTCGACAGGCAAGGGACAATAACCAGTCCTGTCTTTGATTCCTCTATTGCCTCCTTTGACTCTACATATAACTAATGAATCACAGAAACATAAAGAATGCCTTCTTCATGTGACTGAAAAAAAAAAAAAAACATGATCTGTCAACACACACACACACACACACACACACACCTCCCTCCCCTCTCCTCCTCCAACCAATGTTGCCAAAACGAAGTAACAATGCCTAGTGTTCTGTAATATCAGGCCCACGGAATCCTGCTCTCTTTCAAATGTTCTGTAATCCCAGGCCCACGAATCCTTGCTCTCTTTCAAAGGTATCTCCTAACGTGCACAGTGTCAGCCAAGCACTCTCATGGTCAGAGGCGTGGATCATGTGGCCTGAGAACTGAAGTGCAAGTCTTTGCGCTGCCTGAGCTGCTGCTGCCTGTCCTTCCTCCTCCTCCATTCCATGGCTTTCCTCATGTTATACAGGCGCCGTCTCTCTGGATCCTGCCTCAGTCGCCTCCAGTATAATCGGCTGTTCAGCCGGTGCTTCTCTGCGGGACTCAGCTTAGACACCCCAGCCACACCCAGGCCTGCCGCCAAGCTGCTCCTCTGACATGCCAATGCCGACGCTGTGGTAAAGAAGCTGCCGATACGACATGCCATGCCCCAGCTATCTTCCATGACTGGAAAGAAACAAGGGGCTGCTGTCATTGGCTGTACACGGGCATCATGCACACATCTTACTTCTTGCTGACAAACTACTCTTTACTGGGCGGAACTTTGTGCATGCTTATGAAAGTTGTGGAGGGGTGGTGGCTTGGTGGTGGGGGGAAAGGGAAGAGGGGGGGGGGGGACACAGAGGAAGAGAGAGAGGGGGGAGAGCAGACAGACAGAGAGAGAGAGACTGTGATATGTGTGTGTGTGTGTGGGAGAGAGAGAGACAGTGTTGTGCGAGTGTGTGTATATGTATGTGTGTGTGTGTGTGTGTGTGTGTGTGTGTGTGTGTGTGTGTGTGCGAGAGCGTGTGTGTGTGTGTGTGTGTGTGTGTGTGTGTGTGTGTGTGTGTGTGTGTGTGTGTGCGTGCGTGCGTGTGTGTGTGTGTGTGTGTGTGTGTGTGTGCGCGCGCACATGCATTTGACACATGCGCGTATGCACATATGTATCATTGTATGTATGTATGAGTGTGTATATATGTGTGTGTGTATGTGGGTGAGTGGATGGGTGGTGTGGTAATGGTGGTGGTGGCTGAGAGAGAGAGAGAGAGAGAGAGAGAGAGAGAGAGAGAGAGAGAGTGTGTGTGTGTGTGTGTGTGTGTGTGTGAGAGCGTGTATGTGTGTGTGAATGCATGTACTTTTCAGCTGTCAATGCATGCACACAATGTGCACAGACATGTGAGCTATTTCTTAAGTGTTTAAACAACATTTGTGCAAATAAAGCACATTTGTTTGTTGGTTTTTTTTTTGTTTTTTTTTTTAGAATCTTCCATTTCTGAGTACTAAATATTCCAGCAGAATGACACTGGCATAACATCTTAGACAATATTCATATTCACTGTCGACACGCTATAATGAGATGCTGCTGAGCGAATGACAGAATGCTACACGTTTTGCCCGCTACAACTCAATTTCTCTCACAACAGTCATATATTCATCCACATCTTTCTCTACTGTCAAACAAACTGTAAATCAGAGATTCTGACCCATTTTAATATTTATCATGTCAGCTCCTTCATATGAGCGAAATATTGTAGCCACAGACTGACAGTTTTGTTTTATCTGTACAATTACTTTTCAAAATCTTATACCAGTGTTAGTATCTTTCATTATTCTAATTTGTGATTCACATTACATCTTGTGTTTTGTGCTTGTGCTGAAAGGCAAAGGGAATTTTTTGAAAACGAGTCTGTGATTTAATGTGATCTTTCAAAATGAAACTGCCATATCCAAGACACTGCAGTAAGCGTAACATAAATACAGTCTACACAATTTGAAGAAGATATAAACAATGGCATGACGAAACCTATGAACAACAGTATGAGGACTATCTCAAATCATTCCACACACCACACGACATAAACTTTAACAGCACAAGAACTGTAAATCCAGACTATCATGAAAAGATTAATTTCAAGTGTTTCCTCTTACATAAAAAATGATCATTTCTTGATCAATAAACGTTCTTTACAATATCAGTATTTATTATGAAATAAACTATCATACCAAACAAGTGTAATAATAAACAACTTAAAAAGTTTTGTTCTGTAATAATAAACAACTTTAAAAAGTTTTGACTATTTCTGACTAGATCGGAGCAAAATTTACCTGTTTCTATTTTTAGACAGACAGAAAGACAGCCAGCCAGACAGAGAGATGGAGACAGACACACCGACAGACAGACGGAGGGAGAGAGAAAAAAAAAGAGAAACAGGGATGCCTTTTTGACAAGACTAAGTGCCATTAGCCAATTTTCAATCTTGAAAAAGAGAGAGAGAGAGAGAGAGAGAGAGAGAGAGAGAGAGAGATTCTTCCTTTTGGCTTTTTTTTTTTTACCTATTAAAGTATCTTTTCCATAGAAAAAACTAATCACACATTTCTTGGTAAAGTTCTGTTTTACGGCATGCCTCATTACAGAACCTATCTTAACTTTTAGCCTATGGAACGCATGCCTCCGTGCGCTGCTCAAAGCTCCGTTGCCTCCGGTGCGTGTGTTCTCATTTCGAAAAATTCTACTATTCAAACTGTAACGGTCTAAGAGAAGCGACTCCTGCCAAAAGTTTGTAGAGGGTTCCTGGTAGCTGACATGTCCTAGTTCAAGCAGAGTTTGCCAAAAGTTGTAGAGGGTTCCTGGTAGCTGACATGTCCTAGTTCTTAAGTTCAAGCAGAGTTCACCTTTGCTATCTGCGGCTGAGACAAAGAACCCCTTGCTGGTTTTTTTCCGACTTGGAACTGACCGCATTTCTGGCACCGGCCTTTCGTCTGCTAAAGTCTAGTAAAAATGCCAGCTCAGTGCCGTTACTGTTTCAATGTATTCAAGGCGATTCCGATAACGAAGGTGAGTCGATCGACAGTGGAGATGATAGGGAAGATGAGGCATGTCTATTTGAAGATGTTCTTGATTTACAATGACAAAGCAACCGATTTGACCTATTCAGTAACACACACAGGCGCTTGACTCGCAAAACCTCTCTAGCCCAAATTCTGTGAAATTGTTTAAAAATGGATAAATAACTGATAGCGAAAAGTTCATAACTATAACTGTATTAGGTGAGAGTGCTTTTTTGTATCAGTTTGTCTGCATGCCATCACTGAACACTGATCATCAAACTCTGCACTTGTGTTTATTTCTGTGTGTTTGGTTACTTCATTTATCCGTGCATTGTCTCAACACAGGATCGTTCAGAGTTTTGAAAGTACATTCGTCTAAAAGTCCTTGATTTCTTCTTTTTCGGACATACCAAACATGATGTTAACATGGACCAAACGTAACACGTAAAAATGAATTCCAAAAATGCCAAATCACTACATAGGCAGGAGTTTTGGCGCGAGTGGCTGTGCACGGGAGAGGGGAAACTCATGCTGCACACATACGCATGGATAGTGTTAACTGTAAATTCCAAGCGTTATACATTCAATGTTTGAATATCAATTAGCAAATGTTTATTACCAATGGTGGCTTGTTGACTGAATTTACTAGTTTATCACAGTGCAACTGCTGGGGTTCTCCTTCCATCTTCACACTTCAGACACTTTGCTGCTGCTTTTGTGACGGAATTTAGTTGTTTATTGATCATAAAACAACAATTATGCATGAAAATATGTCATATCATATATATGTCTTTATAATTTGAATTTGTGAAGAAATCCGTAGAATCTTACCACAGATGATGTTTTAACTGCTAAAAATGTGACAATGGAAAAATAAAGAGAGCGTAGCATCAAATGTTGACTTTGGTAAACTTTATTCTAAAAGTATTTGATTTAAGTCCACCAATTAACATGGACAAATGAATTACAAGACAACACACAACATGTTTCGATGTCTCAGATAGTCTTCAGGCCAGATAAAACAACACTCTGAACAACGAAAATGAAGAATGAGCAATCAGTCATCTTTTTGGATTTGGCACAAGATAAGTGTTCAAGGTTTATATTAGAACCAGCGTTCTTACAAAGCCATTTTGTGCCCTCTGCAAAGGCTGCATTTGTCCACTTGACTTTTAGGCAAAAATCAGAGACACCCTCCTCAGTTGATTATCAAGTCAGTACAAATCCCCCACTGGAGAACACAATATGTGACAGGGGGTGCGAGTCACGCAATTCATGCCAGCATCACAGAATGCATGAATATTACCATGAAAACCAGTTCCCCGATTTTAGGCTCATAAAAGTAGAACTTCACACAAGTTCTTTATTCATTCACAGCTCCCGCCATGGTTCATCACAGGTTTCCTTTCCATTCAATCCACCATCGCTTACCTCACCCTAGACACTGAAATCTTATAAAGCATTATTATGAGGTTGTTCACAAAATTAATTTACCTGATGTTCAAATTTCTTCTGCAGAGAAAGCTCAACCCACAAAAGTCAGAAGAAGCAAGGAACTCATAAATGATAAAACATGGGTGTGGAAAAACTGTATGTTGGTGTATCTTATAACAAATTGTTATAACAACATACCGCACTACAGACCTAGAGACACACCAACCTCCACCAAGTCAACAGTCTTGCTCGTCTGATGAATGGCTGACTGTTGGTCAATCTCACCAGCGCTACTTCCATCAGTGCTAACATTATCAGCGCTACCTCCATGAGCGCTAACATTCTCAATGCTATGTTCATCAGTGTTAACATTCTCAGTGCTACCTCCATCAGTCTTAACATTCTCAGTGCTACCTCCATCAGTGTTAACATTCTCAGTGCTACCTCATTAGTCTTAACATTCTCAGTGCTACCTACCTCCATCAGTGTTAACATTATCAGTGCTACCTCATTTAGTCTTAACATTATCAGTGCTACCTCCATTAGTGTTAACATTATCAGTGCTACCTCCATCAGTGTTAACATTCTCAGTGCTACCTCAATTAGTCTTAACATTCTCAGTGCTACCTCCATCAGTGTTAACATTATCAGTGCTACCTCATTTAGTCTTAACATTCTCAGTGCTACCTCAATTAGTCTTAACATTATCAGTGCTACCTCATTTAGTCTTAACATTCTCAGTGCTACCTCAATTAGTCTTAATATTATCAGTGCTACCTCATTTAGTCTTAACATTACCAGTGCTACCTCCATCAGTGTTAACATTACCAGTGCTACCTCATTAGTGTTAACATTACCAGTGCTACCTCCATCAGTCTTAACATTATCAGTGCTACCTCCATCAGTGTTAACATTATCAGTGCTACCTTCATCAGTGTTAACATTCTCAATGCTACTTCCATCAGTGTTAACATTATCAGTGCTATGTCAATCAGTGTTAACATTCTCAGTGCTACCTCCATCAATTTTTAACATTATCGGCGTTAACATTATCAGTGCTACATTCATCAATGTTAACATTCTCAGTGCTACCTCAATTAGTCTTAACATTCTCAATGCTACCTCCATCAGTGTTAACATTCTCAATGCTACCTCCATTAGTGTTAACATTATGAGTGCTACGTCCATCAGTGCTAATATTCTCAATGCTACCTCCATTAGTCTTAACATTATGAGTGCTACGTCCATCAGTGTTAACATTATGAGTGCTACGTCCATCAGTGTTAACATTCTCAATCCTACCTCCATTAGTGTTAACATTACAAGTGCTACGTCCATCAGTGTTAACATTATCAGTACTACCTTCATCAGTGTTAACATTCTCAGTGCTACCTCCATCAGTGTTAACATTATCAGTACTACCTTCATCAGTGTTAACAGTCTCAATGCTACTTCCATCAGTTTTAACATTATCAGTGTTAACATTATCAGTGCTACATTCATCAGTGTTAACATTATCAGTGCTACATTCATCAGTGTTAACATTCTCAGTGCTTCTTCATCAGTGTTAACATTCTCAGTGCTACCTCCATCTGTGTTAACATCCTCAATGCTACCTCCATCAGTGCTACATTTATCAGTGTTAAAAAATTCTCAGTGCTTCCTTCATAAGAGTTAACATTCTCAGTGCTACCTCTTAAGAGCAGTATGTTGTGGAATGCCAATTTGTTACAATATCCAATTTCATTCCCAAATCTGAACGCACAGCATTACTTCTTACCATTACTGTAATCGTCATTGTTATGAACTCCATTGAGTCAAAAACCTCTGAATGTATGAAGCCCACTGAGTCAATGACCTCTGAATGTATAAAGCCCACAGAGTCAACGACCTCTAACTTTTTGAAGCCCACCGAGTCTAAAACCTCGGACTGTATGAAGCCCACTGAGTCAAAGGCCTCTGACTGTGCGAAAAGCCTGCCGAGTCAAAGGCCTCTGACTGTGTGGAGCCCACTGGGTCAAAGACCTCAGACTGTGTGAAGCCCACCGAGTCAATGACCTCTGACCATATGAAGCCCTCTGAGTCAAAGACATCTGACTGTATGAAGCCCACTGAGTCGGCGACCTCTGACTGTATGAAGCCCGCTGAGTCAAAGACCTCTGACTGAATGAAGCCCTCTGAGAGTCAAAGACCTCTGACTGTGAAGCCCACTGAGTCAATGACCTCTAACCATATGAAGCCCACCGAGTCAAAGACATCTGACTGTATGAAGCCCACTGAGTCAAGGACCTCTGACCATAAGAAGCCCGCTGAGTCAAAGACCTCTGACTGTATGAAGCCCGCTGAGTCAAAGACCTCTGACCGAATGAACCCCACACTGAGTCAAAAGACCTCTAACTGTGTGAGGCCCACCGAGTCAAAAGACCTCTGACTGTGTGATCCCACCGAGTCAAAGACCCCTGACTGTATGAAGCCAAATGAGTCAAAAACCTCTGAATGAATGAACTCCCACTGAGTCAAAAGACCTCTGACTGTGTGAGGCCCACTGAGTCAAAGACCTCTGATGAGTGTATGAAGCCCACTCAGTCAAAGACCTCTGACTGTGTGGAGCCCACTGAGTCAAAGTCCCCTGACTGTGTAAAGCCCACTGAGTCAAAGACCTCTGACCGTATGAAGCCCACTGAGTCAAAGACCTCTGACTGTATGAACCCCACTGAGTCAAAGACCTCTGACTGTATGAACCCCACTGAGTCGAAGACCTCTGACTGTATGAAACCCAGAGTCAAAGACCTCTGACTGTATGAAGCCCACCGAGTCAAAGACCCCTGACTGTATGAAGCCCACCGAGTCAAAGACCTCTGACTGTATGAAGCCCACTGAGTCAAAGACCTCTGACTGTGTGAACCCCATCGAGTCAGCTCCCATGTCAACACTAGGCACAGGTCACCAGAGCTACCTCATCTCTCTTTCTTTGTAAAAGGTAACTCGTACTGCATCATTCTACCTCATCTCTCTTTCTTTGTAAAACGTAGGCATACTGCATCATTCTACCTCTTCCCTCTTTCTTTGTGAAGCATAACTCATACTGCATCATTCTACCTCATCTCTCTTTCTTTGTGAAAGGTTAAGTTGTACTGCATTATTCTACTTCATCTCTTTTTCTTTGTGAAACATAACTCGTACTGCATTATACTACCTCCTCATCTCTCTTTCTTTGTAAAAGGTAACTTGTACTGCATCATTCTACCTCATCTCTTTCGTTAGGAAACATAACTCGTACTGCATCATTCTGCCTCATCTCTCTTTCTTTGTGAAACGTAATTCGTACTGCATCATTCTACCTCTTCTCTCTTTGTGAAACGTTAAGTCATACTGCATTATTCTACCTCATCTCTCTTCTTTGTGAAACGTAACTCATACTGCATCATTCGCATGTTTTTCCAGTAGTTTCTCTTCATTCTATTCTTGGCTTTCAACAGGTAGTCCTGGTATCGTTCCGGGTCTTGCCGGATGCGCTCCCGATAGCGCGGCGGCCTTTCTCGGCACTCTTTGACAGTCTGGCAGGGGACTGGCCACAGGGGTTTGGGGGGATCCCTCCTGGGCCTCTGTCTGGCACTGCCGACCCGCCAGCCCCAGCCCAGTGCTCTGGAAGACACAGGCAACACTTAGCGGCAACACTGGAGATCAGAGGATGATCCCATTCCTTTCTGAACCTAACTTCACATTCAGACACCTTATCTTTATCCCTCAGCACAAAGTAAGCTACACTTTCTGTAAAATCTGTTTCAAAGATTGTGATCCCCCAATTTCAATGTTCATTTTCCTTCTTGTTCCTCCACATCTACAATCTTGCTCAGTCAATGGCCAGGTGATCCCCAGTGCAGCTGCTTCCTCTCTGATTTTTGAAAAAAACTATGTGGAGTGACGTGAAAGACATCAGACAGAAAGTGGCTGTTCCAAGATGTTTTGCACTATGTGTGGCAGTGACAGGCTGATAGATCACATTCATGAGAGGAATGAATGTCATGACAGGGAGTCAGTTAAGGGAAATGACTCCTGAATTCCTTGTCAGTAATGTACAGAGCCACTGCAGATCTCGATGATGATCAAGTCACTGAACGGTGAAATCTTGCATAAAGTCACTGAACCGTGTAAATCAGCATAAAGTCACTGAATGGTCAAAATCATCATAAAGTCACTGAACTGTGAAAATCTGCATTAAGTCACTGAAATATGAAAAATCAGCATCAAAATACGGTGTCCCAAATATACTGTACTCCTGATCTATCAGCCGAATGTCCACTGTTTTAACCAAAATAATTCATATTGGTGACCTTTTCTATAAGTAAAGTAAATCAACAATCATGAATCCCAAACACTTATCCAACAGAGAGGTAAAGAGAGAAAGCATGGCATGAGTAAGATATATAGGAGACCCAGCCTTTTCCAAATGTGGCAGCGACTCACTTGCAACATTTATTCTGGTTTACAAAAGATTCTATACTATTTTCTTTCCTTCTGCAGTCTCACTTCCCACCCCATTGAATGAGACTATAAACTGAAGTTCCGTGTATGAACACACACACAAAATCTTGCACACACCTAAAATCCCATCAACTTTCGGAAGAGAAGGCCAGTTTGACCGTTGGTATGGATGACACGTTACACATAGCATGCACCTTCCCTGAAGATGAGTACGGCTGCCTTAATGGCGGGATAAATAATGGTCATACACACAAAACTCCACTGCCTGTCTATACAGGCAGTGTCCGCAGGAGTATCAGCCTGCGTACACAGAAAGAAAGAAAAAAGAAAAAAAAATTCCCCCCCCCCCCCCCCCTTCCCCAATTCACTCTCACCCCTCACATTCCCTTTGCCCCTTTCTCCTCCGTGCTGTGGCCTTGTTATCAGTCTGTTTATGTGGCCTTGTTATCAGTCTGTTTATGTGGCCTTGTTATCAGTCTGTTTATGTGGCCTTGTTGTCAGTCTGTTTATGTGGCCTTGTTGTCAGTCTGTTTATGTGGCCTTGTTATCAGTCTGTTTATGTGGCCCTGTAGTCAGTCTGTATATGTGGCCTTGTCGTCAGTCTGTATATGTGGCCTTGTCGTCAGTCTGTATATGTGCCTTGTCGTCAGTCTGTTTATGTGGCCTTGTCGTCAGTCTGTTTATGTGGCCTTGTCATCAGTCTCTTTATGTGCCTTGTAGTCAGTCTGTATATGTGGCCTTGTCATCAGTCTGTTTATGTGCCTTGTCATCAGTTTGTTTATTCCAACTCCCCCATACCCACAGCTGCTGACACATTCTCCTCCTCATTCAGGCCACAGTCGATGTGGGTGTTATTAATGGACACATTTTTACTCCACATCACTTTGATCAAATCAAGGCTTAAAAAGAAACTATATCCAGACCTGTTTACCCATACAATGTCACCATATTTTGCACAAAAATGTGATGAATATAACAAACCAGTAAAAATAGGTTGAAATACAAAAAATCTGGAGAGGAAGCTCCTGAGCGGTAGTGGCATTTGCAGTGTACAACCATCATGCTTCAGCGCTACAACCAAACAGTGACAGACAACTCGCACAACATAGAGCACGCAAACTTGCATTTGGATGATAGACCAATAGCAGGGACCCCCTGCTTTTACAAAACTTAACAAATTTGGAAGATATCCTACACACATTTTTAGGAAAATACGTTAACTTTAATTCAGAAATACACCAGTAGCAGCTGAAGGATAAACAGGTCTGTGTATCACCCACTGTGTGTCACTGTGGACCCTGTCAATGCCATAGGATTTTGGATTAATTCCTTACCATTTTATTTGCCCTTTCCAAACTGATCCCTTACACCACACTGTTTTCAGTGGACTGGCAGAATTCAGGTTTTTCACACAAAAAGGATTTTTCAGTGTCATCATGTGACAGGGTGGTACTCTGCACTTCCTGTACTGATAATAATATTTATCCAAGCATTAACTATCTCCACCACACTGGTCATCTGACTTAAGATGACTGACTAAGCACATGTCCCATCTTCCATCTGTGTTAGTGTGTGTGTTAGAGAGAGAGAGAGAGAGAGAGAGAGAGAGAGAGAGAGTCAGAAAGAGACAGAGAGACAGAGAGAGAATGTGTGTGAATGTGTGTGTGCATGCGCGAGTGTGTCTGTGTGTATATATGTATGTGTTAATGAGTGAGTGTACGCATGCATGCACATGTTTGTGTAGGAACAAGAAAAGCCCTATAGTAGTACAAGCTCAAAAAAAAAAAAAAAAGACAGTGATGAGAAATAAGCTTAAGATTTGTAACGTTTGCGCACACACACACACACACACACACACACACACACTATTGTGATGGGACACGTCAAAAGGTATGCTTCAATAAGGAAACGACTCAGTTGGCTTCTCTTTAAGTTACACTGATCTCTTCCTTCTGTATCAACAACTCGCAGGTGGAAATGGATGAAAGAAAGGGAAGGAAGGATGATGGAAAACATGAGCAAGGAGGGACAAGTCACTCTCATCTTCAAATTACATTCTGAAGACTCATGTCTGCCGTCAGGTCTTTGAAGTCCAATCCAAGGAGAAAAAAGAACACAGAGTTAGAAACAAAGAGGGGCCATCAACCAGAAACCTGCACTGAAACTCAAGAAACCAGATTTCTCTACAGTGTTCCTATTTCAATGTCAGCACAGCTCAAGCTTTCTGGAGTCTTTCTTCGTGCTGGTGTCAAAGACATTTGTCCATCTCATCACACCAAATCAGACAAAAGTACAAGTTTGCATTTGATCAGAACATTGGAAAGTTCATTTGTATAGCCTGTCAAAACTAAGTCACCCTGTGTAACACTGGTTTTTTTTTTTAACTCAATCAAGTCACAGTCAAAATGGACAGTTTGTCCTTCAGATCACACAATTTTCAGCAATTTTCCCAAAATCATAAAAAATCAACCACTTCACCTATGAGCATGAAACACACCACTGAACAGAAGAAACAATATGTTCATCAAAACTGCTTACCTTCAGAGTGGCATCTACACAGTTCACATGATATAAGTAATCTAAAATGAAACACATCTGTAGAAAAAGCAAACACTTTTTGTGCACATTGTATGCACTCCTTTATGCTCTCTGTTCTCCCACACAAGTTCAGTTACACTTCTGAGCACTTGTTATATACCTACAGAGAATAGTATATTTATGACAACTGCATAAAACACAAGAATTTGACCAAAATATGCTTCATCCACTCTCATGTTCCGTACGTGTTCAAAATCGTGTAATCGCGGGAACTATGAGTAGGACAATTCAAATCCATATAAAACTACTACAGAACACAGAAAGAACGATCTAGGGGAAGCAACTGCAAAAAAAAAATTTTGAATTAAAACCCTAAACTACCCTGAAACAAGATTGATAGCCCTTTAATAAAAGGCCGTATGATTTAAAAATCATCAAACTCACTCAGAAGCATGCGTCTCACATGCCTTCAAGCGAAGTGAACAGTGTCGGAAATGACTCGACTGAGTTAACAGAATTGTGTGGAAGACCAGAATGCAGAAATGTGCAGACAACAAGCATGTAGGCACAAGTCTCCATGCTGGTCATATATACAATTCTACATGCTTGTCTTATGCACAGTTTTACATGCCGGTCTTACGCACAATTCTACATGCTGGTCTTATGCTCAATTCTACGTGCTGGTCTTATGCTCAATTCTACATGCTGGTCTTCTGCTCAATTCTACATGCTGGTCTTCTGCTCAATTCTACATGCTGGTCTTACACACAGTTCTACATTCTGATCATTCAGCAGGCTGTTTTCAACAGAAGCAGGACAGGGAAAAAAAAAAAAAAAGTGTACCACAAAAAATCACCAACTGTAATAAATCAGTTTTTAAGTGTTGAGCACAAACAACCTGGACAACGACAATCATGCCTCTCTCTCTCAACTACCACCTCTGACCTTTGACATACGATGGGGAGGAACTAAAACAGCGGAGTTGTGAAGGTCATTCACCCAGACAGAAAATAATTTCTTCTTTACTTTCCCAGGCTTTACTCTGTACAACATTCTTGGAATCTTTCATATACCTGGTGTGACTGATCAGCGCCATTCTACTCCTGTTAAAATTCTATGCTGCACTGTTATTTTAAATTAAAGTGCTGCATTTTTTCTTAAAGTGGTATCACTGGAATATACGAATGTTTTCTTCTGTAATATCATTATGACAGTGTCAAATGTATAACTGTTGATATCTAAATGTGTGAACATAACCTACTGAAGATTCTCCATTTTCAAAGACTTTGGCCCTGACTTGAGGGGCAAGCTGATCGTCATGAACACAATCTGAGCCTCTGAGATACACCATATTTCGGTTTATTTCTTGCAGCAACAATTTCTTTTCAAAAGCAGGTTTCACTCTTTTTCACACCACTGCTCAAATAAACATATGTTGCTTCCTCCCCAATCCCCCGCCCCAACAAAAATCTTGAAAACCACACCAAGATGCCATTTCATCCCAAAAAAGTCACAAGTCAACACCCAAACACACAAAGGAGTCACAAGTTAACACCCAGGACACAGAAAGAAGTCACAAGTCAACACTCAAGACACACAAAGAAGTCCAAAGTTCACACCTAGGACACACAAAGCAGTCACAAGTCAAAACCTAAGACACACAAAGAAGTCCCCAGTCGACACCCAAGACACACAAAGAAGTTCCCAGTCGATACACAAAGAAGTTCCCAGTCGACACACAAAGAAGTCCCCAGTCGACACCCAAAAGTTCCCAGTTGACGACCAGCCGCCGTGGCAAAGTGGTTAGCATTGCGGACTCCCGGCTGGAGGTCGTGGGATCGAATCCCATCAGAGTCATGTGGGGTTTTTTGTCCTGGCCGGCTCCTACCCAGAGTTGAGTTTGCTGCGGATTCAGTTGGGAAGACTGGGACTACACAGTCGAGTTTCACCCACTTAATGGATGCATTTCTGAGAATGTTGCTCAGATTTCCTGACCAACACTGCAGGTGCCTGTATCTCTCGGGCCTGTTGACGCCGCCGGGATATATTATGAAAGGAAGCGCAGAGTACAGCCCTGTCATGTAGTCTCAGACCGAAATGGAAATCCGTAGCATCATCTTAATCATCCTCATTCTCATCGATCAGCATCAAAAAAATGTCTCAAGTTCTGTGGCCCTTCATGCCCTGTTCTCATGGTGACCTCAGTTTTGATGTCCTCTCCACGTCTGTGACCTTGGTTTGGTTCCATCGGGTCACCGGTATCGGCGGGTTCATGTAGGCTGTCGTTGGACGGACGTGGTGGCGCCTTCCCGAGGGAAAGCTCACTCAAGCCGTCTCCGCGACTAAGCAATTATTGTCGTCAGTAGGGGGCTTAGTAGGTGGTGTCCTGCATATGTTAGATCAGAACAGGCACCACTGAACACCATCGAAGAGACTCAGCAGCAGTGCAGTGTCTCCTCCGGTGGGTTGCTTCTTGACGACTTGACATTGACTGCTCCCTGCAAATTGCCGGTGCCAGGACTGCGGCGGGCCGACCAGGCTGTGGCTGTGGACGGGGTGTCGGAATGAGCAGCATGGGTGCACTGCCTCTGAGGTGGCGCAGAGGTTGGGATAGCCAAATGAAGGGAAAAAAAAAAAAAAAGTTCCCAGTTGACACACAAAGAAGTCCCCAGTCGACACCCAAAGAAGTTTCCAGTCAACACACAAAGAAGTCCCCAGTCGACACCCAAGACACACAAATAGATCCCAAGTTGACACCCAAAGAAGTCCCAAGTCGACACCCAGGGCACACAAAGAAGTCACAAGTGGACACCCAAGACATTTTTCAGCTGCTCCAGTCTCTTGCGTCTCTTTTCTCAGACAGTCCTTCAGCTTGTACTCATAGTACTTCCTGGGATCTTGCCGGATTCGCTGTCGGTATCTGCGCGCTGCTTCAGCATCTGATTGTTTTCTCCTAGACTGAGGATCAGGCATCATTGCCTCTGCAAGAGAGACAAACCAGCCCACGCTAAGTATGAAGTCAAATTTCTAATCAATGTTCTATAGGACACAATCGTCAAATGCTTCCCTTTTTACAGCAGTTTACGTCTCAGCATGCGGTCATGGGGACAAAAGAAAAAATGAATGTCAAACAGGAAATATTTCTGCCTTTTCATCATCTCACTATTCCTCTCGTCCCATTCTTTCACTGCCCACATACCCACTGACAAAACTGAAAAATCTCAGAAAAACAAGAAATCTATATTACATTAATTTCTGGAGAAATATTCATATGAAAAAAAAAAAAAACCTGCCAAAGTGAGTACATATTTACGATTACAAAGTATTTTGTGCACCGTGACTCATTCATTTGTTCATCTTTTTACTACAGTTTTATTTTGCAGCACTGTGTGTGTGTGTGTGTGTGTGTGTACACATGCATGCATTCATCATGCTTGAGTGATTACCTTTTGTTTCATTAAATCTTGTTTTCAAGAATGCAAACATTGTGCTTATGTGATTACCTTTTTTCAGTGTGTGTGTGTGTGTGTGTGTGTGTGTGTGTTACAGGAGGGTGGAGGATTAGGAATAGAGGGAGGTGGTGGTGGTAGAAATGGACGATGAAAAAGAGAATAATGGAACAGATGGACACTGATGGATATGAACAACTGTAAAAGACCTTCACAGACAAACAAAAAAACAAAACACAAAGAAGGTTAGGAAAAGATTTCAAACTTGCTGCTGTTTTACTGCACCAAGAACTCCACATCCCATGCCTTAAGAACACAAGTCTGCCAACAGTCAGGACACTCTCTTCTACTTTCAAATAAAGCTTAGTCTGTTCACATTCCACTCAGTCTGCACCTCACATCACTCTCTGATTCTATTTTTGTTCCTCCAGTAATTTTTCATGTTTCTTTTCTTGGCCTTCAGGAGGTAGGTGCGGTATCTCTCTGGGTCCTGTTTCAGGCGCTCTCGATACAGACGACACTGCTGGGCATTCTTGGAACGGTCTGTGAATGGAGCATAGGCATTTAGGGCACGGGGTCTCCATGTAAGCTCACTGCGCATCGATTCTGATCGGCCATATCCCGTCCATGGCTCTGGAAGACACAGGCAACAGTTTATCGTTGGGGTCTTCCCGACGTCTCTCACCTCAACACAACATTGCTCAGCATGGACTTGTGGGACGTTTTGAGAATTACAGCTTTGAAAGACGACACGCCACCATTCAGTTTTCAGCAACATGAAATTATGGAAACAATCATTATATTATGCTGTGCTTCATGTCACCGAAATATGCTTATCTGAGTACATGCACACTAACAGATACACAGACGGATAAATAGGTTCTTTTCTTTTTTCAGAAATAAGAGATGTGCCTCTTTGTTTCACTCATTCAGAGTTGGGAAGAATTCACGTGTGCTGAACATGATTTTTAATTCATAGTACGTGTGTACAAGTGTACAAGTGTGTGTGTGTGTGTGTGTGAGTGCAAGTATGCATGTGTGAATATGTGTGTGTATGTGCGTGTGAGTGTGAATGTATCTTTCTCTCCGTGCATGAGTGCGTGTGTGTGTGTATGAGCGAGTGGAGGGGTCTCCAAGATACATTGTGTGCTGTCTAGAGGGGAGTAACATGTGATGTGTGGACTCAGGACAATAGTTGACATGTGATACTGCAAATGAAATTCATGAAAAAGTCCCTAATCAGAAAAACAAAGCTAAATTATGTCAAGATATACAGATCATTTTAAAAATGTGAGAAAAAGCATGAATCAAAAAATCATATAAACCTATTTCAACAAAAAGTAATTTCAACTACCTTTACTACTACTCTCTAAGATGTACACAGTTAAACTTCATTGTAAAATCATGATTACCATTCACATAACCGCAAAAAAAATTTGTTTACAACCAAATGCTGTGGCACATGCTTAGCATGGTGGATTTCCTGCTGGAACATCTTGGGTTCGATTCCCATCAGACACATTTATTTGGGGGATTTGGGGGCCCATGATCTATTTCTGTCCAGTGTTGAGTTGCTGAGGGCTCAGCTGGGAAGACTGAAACCATAGTCTAGTTTCATCCACTTAACCGATGCACTTCTGACAGTGTTGCTCAAACTCTCTAACCAACACTACACGTGTCTGTTTCTCTCAAGCCTGGTTGATGCATGGGTATTTCACGAAAGTGTGCATGAAGTACAGCCATCATGCAGTCTCACACAGCAATGGAACTCCATACCATTAAGTTTATCATCCTCATCGATCAGCCTTAAAAAGAAGTCTAAAATTATGTGACCCTTTGTGACCCGCTTTCACAGTGAACTCAGTTTCGATTTCCTCGGTATGTCTATGCCCTTGGTGACTTCATGTTGAGGTCGCTGGTGTTGGAAAGTTCATGGGGACTATGAACAAACATGGTGTGGTGACTTCATATCGAGGTCGCTGGTGTTGGAAAGTTCATGGGGACTATCAATCAACAGACATGGTGTGGTGACTTCATGTTGAGGTCATTGGTGTTTGAAAGTTCAAGGGGACTATAAATGAACACAGACATGTGTGGTGACTTCATGTTGAGATCATTGGTGTTGGAAAGTTCATGGGGACTATGAACAAACATGGTGTGGTGACTTCATGTTGAGGTCGCTGGTGTTTGAAAGTTCATGGGGACTATCAATGAACAGACATGGTGTGGTGACTTCATGTTGAGGTCGCCGGTGTTGGAAAGTTCATGGGGACTATGAACAAACATGTGTGGTGACTTCATGTTGAGATCGCTGGTGTTGGAAAGTTCATTGGGACAATCAATGAACAGACATGGTGTGGTGACTTCATGTTGAGGTTGCTGGTGTTGGAAGTTCATGGGGACTATCAATGAACAGACATGGTGTGGTGACTTCATGTTGAGGTCACTGGTGTTGGAAAGTTCATGGGGACTATCAATGAACAGACATGGTGTGGTGACTTCATGTTGAGGTCACTGGTGTTGGAAAGTTCATGGGGACTATCAATGAACAGACATGGTGTGGTGACTTCATGTTGAGGTCACTGGTGTTGGAAAGTTCTTGGGGACTATCAATGAACAGACATGGTGGCACTCTGTATGGGGATTTTCACTCATGCTGGCTCTTCCATTTAACAATAAGTCGCAGAAACTCTGTTCTCAAATTCTCTGACCTTAGTCATTCATTCACTTATCCATCAGCTTTAGATCATGCGCAATGTGGTCTCAAAATTTAGTGGATGTGGTGTAGCCTATATGGACTAGTCCACACACAATGACACCTCCTTAATGAATCTGAAACTGAGGCAGTAAGGGGCTTAGTATGTGATGCTTGACCAGAATGGACACCCCGGAACACCACTGTGGTGCACTGTCTCCTCTGGTGGATTACCTCATAAGGATTTGACAATAATTCTTCCAGCAGACTGCCAGCTGGGACCATACAGGACAAGGCAGAAAGTGATCATGGGGGGAGGCATACAGGACAAGGCAGAGAGTGACCATGGGGGGAGGCATACAGGACAAGGCAGAGAGTGACCATGGGGGAGGCATACAGGACACATAGCAGTCTACCAGCTGGGACCATACAGGACAACGCAGAAAGTGACCATGGAGAGGGAGGCATACAGGACACACAGCAGACTACCAGCTGGGACCATGCAGGACAAGGCAGAAAGTGACCATGGGGGAGGCATACAGGACAAGGCAGAGAGTGACCATGGGGGAGGCATACAGGACAAGGCAGAAAGGGACCATGGAGGGAGGCCAGGACACACAGCAGGTGGACAGTCATGCCGCTGGACAGGCAAAGAAAAACAGACAGCAAAGAACAAACAGACCGCAAAGAAAAAAATAGAGATTAAAACTATGCTAAAGCTGGCAGCATACCCATGATTTTTTTTTATGAAGCATCACATGTTCCCATTAATACTCAGATGGAGGGGGAAATTTGGAGATTTGGCAGACACTGCTGGGTAGGGTGTGCATGCGTGCGTGTGTGCAAGCATGCACACAAGTGTGTTTTAACAATTATAAATATACTGTATGCAATCATGATTGAAAAAGCAATTTTTTCACTTAAAAAAAAACAAACGTTCAATGCGTATGAGCATCTACATTTGAGCATGTACACTTTTTCATTAATTGGTCTTTAGCAGGCTTTCAAATGCATCAAACCAAGTACAAGTAAGATTTTTGACAACATCCTTCCTTAATCTGTAACGTCCTTCCTTAATCTATTTCTTTCAAATTTGCAGCAAAAATGTCCATAGAAATGCGATTGTTCTTTGTGCTTGTGTGCATAACTGTGTGTGGGTGCACCTGTTCTCTATTTGCAACCGTGTGTAGTGCACAATAGCAAAAAAGAGAAAGAGAGAGACGGTGAGGCACAGACAGAAGAATGAGAAGAAGATAGCAAGTCAGCGAGACGTGGATAAGCAGAGTTTGAATGAGACAGAATGGAGAAAGAGATGAAAAGAAAAACAGAGAAAGATATTTCAGCAGAAATACTGTTGACAATACTTCATTTAAAATCAACACGTTCTAGAATTCAAATATTTACTCATCAAAACAGCAGTCAATGTCAGCTTCCAGCCATTCTAACTAGTCTTTCCTTGATGTGTCACCACCAAAATCAATGATACAACTTCTCTCATTTCAACTTTCTGCTCCATCACAACCTACAGTAACATAACATACAAACAATGACCATAACAAATTAAAATCACAAATATCCATCTGTACATTCTCTTGTTAGTTCAGTGTACACAGGCCTTCTGGAAGTCAATCCTTAACATCATTTCTTTGCACAGAAAGGAAGAGGGAGAGAAAACAGAGGGGGAGGAGAGACAGACAGACAGACAGACAGACAGACAGACAGATAGAGAGAGCCAACACAAAATGTGCAAATATGGACAGATTTATTTTCATACATATTAAATGAAGTGGGATTTTTGTCTTTTTTTTTCTCCACTCGAACAGCATTTGCGATGTGTCGGAGGCACCAAAGACATCCATTTTGTTGCACAGTGTACTTCTCTTATCCCCATTTTCATGGCTCTCCTTCAACCATTACTAGTTCTCCACAAGAGTCCTTCATTTCACCAGGTACCTTCAATCATCATTTTTTTTATACTGAATCCACTGGCCGGATGTTTACCTCGAATTTGACGGAGAGGTAATTTGAGTTTTGCAACTCTGCAACTAAAGATCTCAATCAGCAGACAACTAATTTCTAAATTCACAAAGCGCCTAATCTTCTTCTTTAAATATTCTCTCCCTCTCTCTCTTTGCTCTCTCTCTCTTCTGCTTTATAAAATAAAGAGACAAAAGACAGTCCGTCACTGTATGCCTGAAAGCCAGATATAATCAATTTGTCTGGACAGGGTTTGTGAACAATGAACATTTTCTAAGCCAGGTTTGTGAACAACAAACATTTTCTAAGCCACATTTTTTAAGAAACATTTTTTAAGCCAGATTTGTGCACAAACAGTTTCTAAGCCAGATTTGTTAACAACAAACATTTTCTCAGCCAGATTTGTGAGTGAATATTTTCTAAGCCAGATTTGTGAACGACAAACATTTTCTCAGCCAGATTTGTGAATGAACATTTTCTAAGCCAGATTTGTGAGCAACGAACATTTTCTAAGCCAGATTTGTGAACAATGAACATTTTCTATGCCACATTTGTGAACAAAAAAACATTTTTTCCACGCCTGTTTTCTGAACAAACATTTTCCCAGCCAAATTTGTGAACAACAATTATTTTCTAAGCCAGATTTGTGAACAACAAACATTTTCCAAGCCAATTTGTGAACAACAATTATTTTCTAAGCCAGATTTGTGAACAACAAACATTTTCCAAGCCAAATTTGTGAACAACAATTATTTTCTAAGCCAGATTTGTGAACAACAAACATTTTCCAAGCCAAATTTGTGAAACAACATTATTTTCTAAGCCTGATTTGTGAACAACAAACATTTTCTAAGCCAGATTTGTGAACTATTTTTCTAGGCCAGACTTGTGAAAAACAATCATTTTCTAAACCACATTTGTGAACAACGAACATTTTCTAGGCCAGATTCGTTAATGACCATTTTCTAAGCCAGATTTGTGAACAATTTCTAAGCCTGATTTGTAAATGAACAAATGTTCTCTAAGCCAGGCTTGTGTGAACAAATGAACATTTCCAAAGCCATGTTGGTGTACAACGAACATTTTCTAAGCCAGATTTGTGAACAACAAACATTTCCTCAGCCAGATTTGTGAACAACAAACATTTTCTAGGCCAGACTTGTGAAAACGAACATTTTTTTTTAAGCCAGATTTCTGAACAAACATTTTCTTAGCCAGATTTGTAAACAATGAATATTTTCTTAGCCAGATTTGTAAACAATGAACATTTTTGTGGCTGACTTTCCACCCTCATTTGGATCAGTTGTAGAATATGAGAAATAGTGTAGAGTATCCAACCAAAGTCTTTGTAAAAAATATTCAAGCATGCAAAAATACCCACAGAGGAATCCATTCTACATATATGACTTCTACATACTGTAATGTATCAATTCACACTGGAATAGACTGGAATCTTGTAGACGTCAAAAGTATGAGAATACAGAAAGTGGAAATGGAGTATGAGGGGGAAGGAGTAGTGTGTCTACGGAAGGGACAGGAGGAAGGGGGCAGTGGATTCAAAACCAAACTGTCACACAGAGCTACTGTTTTACACACAGCTTAATTTGTCAGGATTAGAAACAATATATGTCAAACCCAATCTGCCACTAATTCTGGAACAATCAGGGGCCAAAGAAGATAGAAAACGTCCAACAAAGGATGGGTCCAAAACAAAGGTTGAGGTAGATGGGCAAAGGGAACAGAAACACACAACACCGATATGTGTGTGTGTGTGTGTGTGTGTGTGTGAGAGTGTGAATGTGTGTGCAATGTGTGTGGCGTGTGTGTGTGTGAGAGAGCGAGAGAGAGAGAGTGAGAGAGTGTGTGTGTGTGTGTGTGTGTGTGTGTGTGTGCGTGTGCGTCTATATTCAAAAACAGTTCTGGTCATCGCACTGCTGTATGACATGCTGAGATGCTTACTTTTCTGCACAGTGAGTTGCAAACCAAGGATTTTATGATTCTGCAGGCGCAAGAATTTAATGTAACACGTCCAGGCCAATATGTCATGAAATAAACTGGAAGGCTGTGAGTTTCGTTCTCTGATAGCTGCGTCTGGCATATTCCTTCTGTTTCTCCAGGTACTTGCGGTACCTCACAGGATCATTTCTCATCCTTTCTCGATACTGCCGCATTCTCTGTGCTTTTCTGGACGAACTGGAGAGGGACGCAGTCATCCTCTGTTGTTTCCAGGAAATCACAGCCTCCTCACTGACGGCTGAAAGACCAAACAAGACAGTTGGGAGGAGGAGGAGTTATTGCTGGCGATGGCCATTTTTCTGTTACAACAGATACAATACACTAACCAATTCATCTGATTTCATCATTTGGGCAGAGTTAGGTCTCTATGTCGACCTAGAGTTTTAAGTTTCAGGTTTCTTGTTCATTTTCAGTTACACATCAATTCATTTGTCACTATTTTTTTGGCTGAAGGAGTTGTGAATAATGGCTGCACATATACTATTAAAGGGGAAAAAATCAAATTTTCACCATGTTCCTGCTGAGGTTTGAGGAATAGTTCTTGTTTTTGTAGCTTGATGTGTGTTATTCTTTAATTTCAATGGGATAAAGTGACACAAGCACAAAACTTCTTTCAGGTTTATCATTTTAAACCCTTTCACCGCCATGGGGCTTTTTTGGCGACGACATGGCAGATCGCCATGGGCGCCTTTTGGCGACAAAGTAGGGTGACCTAACTCCCGATACTCTCACGATCCTAGTTCATGAGATAAAAAGCCAGCAATAAACGTCATAGTTGGGGGATGGTGTGGCTCATGCTCACAGCCATTTGCTTTGTCAGAACACTATTCAGTTCAGTGTTTTATTGACTTTATTCCGATTGTTTTTCCATTCACTATGACGTCACCACCAAGCACTTTACGTACTTGACCCTTGCCGTACATTTACCACAGATCAAGTGCTGGGAATATTGAATAGTCAGTTGGTTGTTCCTAATACAGATGAAGAAGACCCAGACAGCCACGAGTAAAGAACGATAGTGATGGCTTGACCGAATTATTCCAACGTGAAGCGTTGGACCGTTGCCAACTTGTTATGACAGGCTGATAAGACGCCCACTTACTACCCTACCACGTGTGCCCCAGTGTTTTTTGCGTTGAGCCAGCCAACACTGACTGACTGTTCACTAACTCTATGTGAGGGAGCCAACTAAGACTTTAGGCAACGAACTTCACACACACGCTGTGGGCCCACTCTCGCTGGTCGAGGTTGAAGGGGGCGTGGCCAACTGACACGTGAGAGGCGAGTATCACAGACGTCTTTCGAGTGGGTGTACAGCTGATCAACTGAATGACAAGGGTTCAGAGACCAACAGGCACATGAATGACTTTGTGTTCATAAAAAAAAAATATATATATATTACTGTTGAGAGTGAAAGGGACGTGTGTGTGTGTGTGTGTGTGTGTGTGTGTGTGTGTGTGTGTGTGTGTGTGTGTGTGTGTGTGTGTGTGTGTGTGTGTGTGTGTGTGTGTGTGTGTGTGTGTGTGTGTGTTCCCTTTTTCTTTCTTACATGTGTACCAGTTAGGCATAAGAATGTGTGTGTGTGTGTGTGTGTGTGTGTGTGTGTGTGTGTGTGTGTTCCCTGCTATTGGAGTAGTTGCATTTGTGGCTGTTTCATGCACTTTTCTGTTGGAAATACCATACTTTCTGGTCTTCAGTTGTGAGTGGAGTATTTTTCCTCCATTGTTGAGAGTTTGTTGGCATTCTTTCTGTATTTTTTACGCTTAGAAGAAACATAACATTCTTTTTTTTTATTTTGCATTTTTTTTTCACTTGAAATCACTAAAAAATTGAAATTGTTGTTGACTTACCATTACTACATGGTCCCACACACACACACACACACACACACACACCTACACACACGCTAAAAACCCCTCCTAATATAATATAATATAATATAACGATATAATAAAAGTACAGTGTATCTCCTCCATTTTACAAAAAATAGCATGAGATTTGGTTGTTTAGTTCCAGAGATATCCGCGTTTCACATATGCTGGTATACAATAAGAGCTTTTTTTGAAAAATGGCTGGCGATGGGGATTTATGCAAAAATAGAATGTCTGGCGGTGAAAGGGTTAAAAACTACTTTTTGGTGAATCTTTTTTGTTCTCACGCACACGCACGCACGCGCACACACACACACACACACACACACACACACACACACACACACATACACACTCTGTGACTCCTACTGGTCATGCACTTCACTTGGCAATCTTCTTCTTGGATCTATAATGCCTGGCATGGGCAGCCTGCTTCTCCTGATATCCTTTATACAGGACAGGGTCCTGTCTTAAGTGCAGTCGATAATGACGCATTCTCTCTCTGGTCACAGTGGCTTTGTTTATGTGTTCCCCTGGTGGATGACACACTTCAGGCCAGTCCTCATGTACATCGCAGCTGACAAAATTCCACCATGAGTTTTTTCCACCACAGTGCTGGTCTTTCAGATGTGAGCACATCAGCAAGAAAATAAGCCAACGTCATGAAAATACCAACGTTATGCGGTGATTTGTTTTATCTTGGGTTATTGTAGGAGGGGTTTTTTAGCGTGTGTGTGTGTGTGTGTGTGTGTGTGTGTGTGTGTGTGTGTGTGTCTATCTTAAAAAAAAAAAAAAAAAAAATCCTTCCCACATAATTATGATAATGATGTCATAATTAATATTACACATCAAAATGTACCATCCCTGAAGAAACCAAACGTGTGTCATCATGACCTTTCTTCCCATCTCAATTTGTTTTTCTAAATGAGCAGCTTTCTACTCTCCCCTGCTCTTTCTTTGGCAAAATAGAATATCAGTCAGAAGACAATACCTCATTTAAAATATGCATCTACCATTGTTGCAATGCCTTTGAATTTTCATCAGTTGCAAAGATGGTTTTACAAGTCATCCCATTAAATTTTTTTTAAAAAAACACATCAAGCTACAAACAAGAACTATTCCTCAAACCTTTCTGTGATTGATGATGAAACGCTCCACCAAAGACAACTCGACTTCTTTTTTTTTGAGTGATATCTTAACCACACCAATGCAAGTTATCTTTGTATTTTCACTAAAGTAGTCATAATAACCACCTCAAAGTAAATTACCTCTTTATCTTTACCAACAAATGTCAGGCACAGAAAACCAGGCACAGTTATTGCTTTAGTTAAACTTCTCAGCTTTTGAATTTCTTTGGCAAGACAAACAGGTCCCGCTGCGTGCATGGGGGAGCAAGAGAAGAGTGTTCAAACAGTGCTGCAATATAGCTGTTGTACTACCACTTTATGTGTGATGTCCCTTAGTTTGCATGGGCATGTGAGGCAGTGTTTTGTCATTGTTTCAGACATTACCTTCCTGGCAGATCTTTTCATCCAAGTATGCATACACGCACTCAGAAAAACTGCTTTTGATACAGATAATACACACAACAAAAATAAAACTGCATTTGTCATTCCTGAACTAAGACTTTGGATAGTTATCTTACATTTCAGATGGAAGTCATATTCATGAAATCTGAAAACTCCAATTTTACTCCTGAGCTTGCTAATTTAGGTACTTTTCTACGTGTCTTTTTCCTTTTTTTTTTTTTTTTTAAGCCAAAAACTATAACCATCATTAACACGGTTTTTACAGGAAATATATAAATGGACACACATATATATATCACTGCCAGTTGAAAGATTAAAACCTAGAAACAAATAAACATGCCAGTTGAAAGATTAAACCAAGAATGAATAAAACATCTGTGCACAAATACTGATACTTCTGTCATCACACATCCACCATATACCAATGTACCACACTGATTGAGTCTCTCCATAAACACCAGTTAATGCAAAAAGACTGTGCACTGCAACATAAATGGCGCATTATAATCACACATGGGCAAATAAAAGCTGACACACCTCAATTACTCATCCTTAGCTCTTTTGACCATTTATTTTTTCATCACTATGACAGCTTAATTAACAGTTTCTTTCTAGTACGATTTGCAATCACACACACACACTTCTTTATATTTTCTCAACTGATCTGTCCCTCCTCTTCTTCCTGTGCATCAGAAGTGCTATTCCAGAACTGCAGCTCAACTGCTTTCATTTCATTTTGCTGACGCTTTTTCTTTCCAAGTGTTTCTTGTTATGCAAACGGTGTCTTTCTTTGTAGTGCTGAAGACGGACAGGGTTCAGTTTGAGACTCTGACGGTAGCGGCGCATGTACAGGCGTTGATATTCTGTTCTACTTTTCACGTAATCTGTGGCATTTTTCACCTCAGATATGTCTCTTGTCTGCCAGCAAACTGTAAAAAGAAAGATACAAACAATTCATTGTCTGAATTGCTCTTGCATCCTTTTCACTTGCACTTACCTGCTTAGACATTACTTCAGTCATTTCAGAAATGTTCACTATGATCATGGCACGAGCGTTTCCCCTTCCTTTCTACATTATGGCATGAAAAGTATTCCACAGTTCTGCAATCAGCTGATATTGCAAGTCACAAACTAATTCTTAATAAACAAGATCAGGAACTCTGGCAAGCTCCACGTCTGTTCTTGGCTCAACTATTACCTATCTATTAGCACACTGAAATAGAAAACAATGTGCGCTTTTTGACAAACTTAATACCAGAAAATGGTTTCCTCAAACCTGTGAATTTCTGCATATCAAAAGGTCACAACAGGGGTATATCACCAAAAATCTCTCTAAAAAAAAATAATTTCTCACACCTATATAGAAATGTAAAAATCTAAGGTCGCACATATATCTGCAACTTTCTGTTCCCAGCTACTCACTGATAAAGGAATTTTTTTTTTTTTTTTAAACAGTAAATTCATCCATAACAATACAAGGAAAAAAAGAAACAGACAATAGAAAACAAAAACAAAAACAAAAAAAGATAACCACTGTGTGTGTCTGTAAACTATGCACACTACTTTTGAGTGTTTGGCATGTAAATAAAAGCATCAATCATGGAAAGAAGTTATCAGCCTCAAGTGCAAAACAAAACAACACTTTCATCTTGGTTAACAGAAAAAACCTCCACACTAAAAGAATGTTGGGTACATCTGACTGTTGTCCATGGATGCCATTGAGTTCTTGTCTTCAACCCCACAGCCATGCTAGTACATAACACACAGTGGTGTGCTACAACCAGGCTAACAATCTTAGTATCTGCTTGCTACACCGACAAATCTGAATGATCAATGTTTGAAAACATAGATGGTTTAAATCTCACTGGGGTACTATTCACTGACTCTGCAAAAGCATTTGACGCTATTGATCACACATCATTACTGAAAAACTGGCTATCTATAAGTTTTCCACTCGCGTCCTTTCTTTAATATTTTCTCTCCGGTCGTCAACAATCAGTTTTCCTATGTAACATGCAGTCCAGATTCTTACCACTAAAAGTTTGTGTACTACAAGGATTAGTACTTAGTCCCTCTTCTTTTTTTTTCAATATACGTGAATGATCTACCTTTACATATCAATGGCTCAAGCCATCCTTTTGCCAATGATACATCTATTCACTGTAAGCACTCTGACCTAAGTCTGCTATTCATTAAATCACAAGAGAATATTAATCAGTTAGTGACCTAGACCAAACTAAATCATGAGTCCTTAAACAACAGAAACAAAAAATATATGATTATAATGTCATGACAGAAAAGACAAAATTTAACTTCAACTATGCCCATCATATACATCGGTGACAAGCAACTTGAAGAAGTGAGCACTCATAAAATTCTGGGAGTCACCTTAGACTGTAATCTCACTTGGTCACCCCATATTAATTGTATACTGTAAGCAAACATGTATCACAAAAAAAATTTTCAGCTGTCAAAAATCCAAAACTTTCTGAATATGAATGCCCGAAAAGTTTGATCATGCGTATATTTAATCATGCATTGATTATGCGTCAACTCTTTTTGACTCTTCTAGCTTAATTTGTTGAAACCTTTAGTTCGCACTCATAAGTGAGCTCTTAAAGCTATTCTTGTAAAATCGTCATCATTAACATTACAGGACTATGTAAAGCTATATATTCTTCCCCTGTCACACAGACTTTAGTACAATAAAGCAATACTGATGTACAGAGTAATGAATGGTTATGCATCCTCGACTCTAGCCGCAAAATTTCCACTCAATCAATCACGATACACCAATAATATAATTATCCATCCATAAACCTAGAACTGATCTTTTCAAAACAAGTCTTCACTACTCAGTTGGAACATTTTGGAACTCTATACCAGTAAACATTAAACAAAAAGGTAGTATGCTTTCTTTAAAGCATTGTACAAACAATTACTATTTCAGTTTAACTTAACACATTGACAAATTCAGTGAATGCTGGGGTCATTTTGAAACAACGCTATTTCCTATGCATGAATGTATAAATGTATTTATGTATATGTATTTATATGTGTATTATATTGTGTATTATGTATGCGTATGTATGTATATGAGGCATGTGCTCACACGCAAATTTGTGTGCTTGTATGTGTGCATGTGTTAGCTTTTTTTCTTTTTTTTTCTTTTCTTTCTTCTACTTCTTTGCCTTCTCTTTTGTCTTTTTCTTTCTTCATTTATTTCTCTATTTCTATTTCTTTCCTTTTTTTTTTTTTTTGCCAGTAGACAAATTCCTCTCCCCCCCATCCCTCCCATCATAAGCGCACATGCATGTGTGTGTGTGTGTGTGTGTGTGTGTGTGTGTGTGTGTGTGCGCACGTGTGTGTGTGTGTATGCGCGCACTTGTGCATGCATGCAGGATCTGTTATCTGTGACTGTAGCATCAGTCTACTTTTCATAGTCTAATTATGGATCTGTACAGTCAAACTTTTTCCCTGTAGTTGCTATTATGACTTTACACGTTTTCCTATGTTTTTTCTCTTTTTTTCTCTTCTTCTGTTTTCCACAGGGCTGGGTGGAAAAAAGCATGTACACTTTGCCTATCTCATTACCCTGTAAAATACAATTTTGTTCGTTCCTTCGCAAATATCAAGTTTGAAGCTTTGCCTCCTCTCTTCTTAAAGTCAACCCCATTATCAAGCAAGAGTCAAGCTCATCTCCATACATCCGCGAGTCATTCCACATTTTATCCATTCAGAAAGGTTCAGTGACCCTACCTTAAATTCGAGAATGTAACAGCCCATTCTGGAATCCTATATACCACTTTATTTTTCCGTCCTGTGCGAGACACTTAGTGAAAGGGCGAACAAACAAGGCTTAACACATTTCTGATCTAACAGTTTTGTTGCTGTAGTCCTGGCAGAGGCATGTACCAAACTTTTTATACTAGTTAACTAGGGAAAATTAAATACCCTGAAAGTGATGTTATTTTTGCACAATTTTGTGTGTTGTCATTGTTCTAATATTGCCTGAGCACTTGTGCACAAGCTTTCATGCCTCATCTACGTTATCTACAGGAAAATAAACCAAGTCAGTTTGGTATTAAAAGAATTGTTGGGAATTTGCCAATTCAGTCATCTCAAGAGTGCAGATATATTACATTTTTCATGACAACCACTAATTATCAAACCGACAGCTCCCTTTGTAATGGCCGCTCAACAATGCCGAACACATTGCTGCCAGACCGGCTATGCACAGATGACATTCAGTTTCACCGAGTACAGCGCAGTTTGCTGGCTGGGGGAAAGCGGCCTGCAGAAAACACCCCCTTTCCCTAACATGCATTCATGGCTTGGCCTCTGCAGCTGCGGACGAGCTGTAAATGCCCCTGTCTCTCAAAACTAAGTAACTTGCTCTGAACAGCCATGCATAATGTACAGAAAATTCAAATTAAAAATCACTTTTGGATTTAAAAAAATAAATAAATAAATAAATAAATAAATAAATAAAGCTGTGTGTCTTACTACAGGAAAAGGATTAAGGTTTTTTTTTTCTTGTCTTCGCCTGCTCTGAGCGACTGCCTCCTGCTAATCATGACAGAGAGGGTTTTTGATCCCCCAAAAATGTGACCCATGCACGGTTTGAATTCACAGCCCTTAGCTCTTCAGCATAAGCCTTCATTTCTTGTGACTGTGAGTCCCTCAAACCATGGTTCTCGTATACCTTTGGCTGGTGGCCTGCCAAGTTTTTCCCAAACAAATATTGCATAGACATGCATTCCCGAGTTGGCCATGAAGATTTCATGAAGGCACTCCGGTTTGTTAGGATGGTTTGGGTCGGGATGGGGAATGATTAAAAAGCATGCCTGTGTCCGAGGATCACTAAGCCCGCAAAACGAGTAAGACAAAGCAGGGAATGACATAGACAGAGCAAAGATAAAGAGTGGTCAGAGTCTCACCCAGCTGCATCATAAACACAGTCTCACCCAGTTGCACTATGAACACAGTCTCACCCAGTTGCATTATAAACACAGTCTCACCCAGTTGCATTATAAACACAGTCTCACCCAGTTGCATTATAAACACAGTCTCACCCAGTTGCATTATAAAACACAGTCTCACCCAGTTGCATTATAAACAGGAAAGACAAAGACAGATCAAAGATAAAGAGTGGTCAAGAGTCTCGCCCAGTTGCATCATAAACACAGTCTCACCCAGTTGCATCATAAACACAGTCTCACCCAGTTGCATCATAAACACAGTCTCACCCAGTTGCATTATAAACAGGGAAAGACAAAGACAGATCAAAGATAAAGAGTGGTCAAGAGTCTCACCCAGTTGCATTATAAACAGTCTCACCCAGTTGCATTATAAACAGTCTCACCAGTTGCATTATGAACACAGTCTCACCCAGTTGCATTATAAACACAGTCTCACCCAGTTGCATCATAAACACAGTCTCACCCAGTTGCATTATAAACACAGTCTCACCCAGTTGCATTATAAACACAGTCTCACCCAGTTGCATTATAAACAGTGAAAGACAAAGACAGAGCAAAGATAAAGAGTGGTCAAGAGTCTCACCCAGTTGCATTATAAACAGTGAAAGACAAAGATAGAGCAAAGATAAAGAGTGGTGAAGAGTCTCACCCAGTTACACTATAAACACTAAGTCCAGTCTAAGTCAGTAACCTTTAATACATTTAAAGCTTTCAGGCAAATGTAAAACTCAAAAGTCAAACCGAAAAAAATTTAAACTTTAATATCTTAACACTCCAACACAAAATGTCCCCACATTGACATTTGCTTATCTAAAAGGCTAAAAACCCAATGGCTTATCATATAGTTTGTAAAGTAGGACTCTGCATCATGCAAAATGGTGCCAACAGCAAGTATCACAAGTATGGCAGCAAAGAGAAATGGCTTACTTATACAGTGTGTGTGTGTGTGTGTGTGTGTGTGTGTGTGCGTGCAGTTTTACATATGCATGTGTGAGAGAGGGAAAGCATGACCTGGGATGAATATGCCCAGTGTTCTATCTGTATCTAATTAAACTTTTTTTCCATTTTACTGTACTTCAATTTTCCAATATTTGGGATGAAAATCTGAGTGGTTTCATCATTTCAGTTCAACACTCATCCTTCTGAGCAGAAACATTATCTCGTGCTTGCATAACTCTCCATGTTGTAACCTTACCCTAGACATTTGAAGACTTTACCAGAACTACAGCCTTTATTGTGACATGCTATTTTTTTCACGAAACTCCTAAAATCATGTGTAAATCATCCAGCAGAATGCTACACAACACCCACTGTCTTTGGCCTTTTCCAGAATGTGACAGGAAAAAAGCACTTCCATAATCCAATACATGCTTCTAGACAACAGTCTGGACGCTACATCAAATTGCACATGTAGTATTTCTGGCCAACATTTTCTCAGCAACATAAGACTCCACACCAAAGTAATCAAATAGGCAAGTGACTAAAACACTAAAACCATAAGTAGGAATGCTCCAGTCATCAATTTTCCTGTCCTTTGCCACACACTCCAACACATTTGAAGACAATGTTGACTTCATGATTGCAGAATCTGCTATCCTTTCCAGCCAGGACTCAATATCTGACACGCGCGCGCACACACACACACATACACATACACACACACATCTCGTCCCTCTCTCTCTCCTTTCAGTTTACAACACGGTTTCCATTTTCCATTTTACAACAATACTGATGTATTGCCTATTATCAATCATAAAAGTAAGAAGCTGGTCTTACCAATTCTTTCCGTTCACAACAATACTGAACTGTACTGCCTATTATTATAACAGTAAGAATCTGGTCTTATCAATTCTTTCTGTTTCTTCCCCCTCTTTCCAGGCAAACAAATTGACGAAAGGAGTTGTATCACTATTTATTTCCATTTCCATTTATTATGCAATTGCCATAAGGGTCTAATTAACTTTACACTTCTAACTGCTGACAGTTATGCAGAAGTAGTCAGTAAAATTCTACTTGATTCAAAACATCTATTATATTCTCGTTTTGTTTCAAACAAGTTAAATCAAACCAAAATGTGCACTTTGCTACAAAAACAATTAACCTTCTCCAGTGGATACACAAAAACAATGAACTCTCTCCAGTGGATACACAAAAACAATGAACTCTCTCCTGTGGATACACAAAAACAATGAATCCTTTCCAGTGGATATACAAAAACAATGAACTCTCTCCAGTGGATACACAAAAACAATGAACCATCTCCAGTGGATACACAAAAACAATGAACCTTCTCCAGTGGATACACAAACAAGGGCCTTCCACGGACCAAGTCAACAATGTCAATCTGATGGAGTAAGGGTTGTGGGTAAAAGGGGGGGGGAGATATCACAAGCCATACACAACAGAAATTCAACACTATTTACAATCTCAAATAGTGACAGTACATGAGAACAGGCAAGCCTGACGTTATAGTCTCTTGTGTAATATACCTTCATGACACATTCAAAATCTTGGAAATCTGATTTCTTATTAGCCTTGAAAGAAATATAAAAACACACATGTTTTAACTCATTTAATCAAAAATGACGCCACTGATGGTAAAGCAATCCATCAAGGTAAGTGACCAAGATAATACCATGAAAGCTTGAAATATACAAAAAAACTAGTTTTGTTCTGCACGACTTATTCATGTAACCAATCAAGCTGAGAAAATCTGCTGTTAATTATAACTGAACAATCACATTCAATCTTGTTACTCGGAACAGTTAGTAGTTGCTCTTTTCTTAGTTTACTGCTCTACTTACAAGTGTCCTGCTTTTACAGAACAATATACATACAAATAAGGAAAACAAATGGCCACACTGCGCGTGCACACACACACACACACACACACACACACACACACACACACACACACACAACCATCTACACCCAGACAGTATGCACAGAACAATCTGTTGGCCTATTATTTCACATAATACCAAATTACAATCTGTCGGCCTATTATTTCACATAACACCAAATTACAATCTGTTGGCCTGTTATTTCACATAACACCAAACTGCAGAGTGAACAGTTTTCGTTTATAGAACATGACTTGATTTTCACTTTATTCAAAATACAAATTAATCTATCACTTTGTACTTTGTGCGTGTGTGTGTGTGTGTGTGTGTGTGTGTGTGTGTGTGTGTGTGTGTGTGTGTGTGTGTGTGTGTGTGTGTGTATGCGCATATGCGCACAAGTGTGTGTGTGTGCGCGCAAGCACATGTGACACAGAGGGAGGGGGGTGACGGTGAGAGACAGACAGAGAGGGAGAGAAACAGACAGACAGAGACAGAGAAAGACACAGAGAGAGAAAGCAGAGATGTATTTGTACATATCTAATCATCCTTTTATTCAGTTTTCAGCTTCCCAGATCTGTATTTTGCTCTTCTTGGCTCTAGCACTTGACGTTTGACGCGTCGTCTCGCAAGCGATCTAACTCGACCACGAACACGGTCACTAAGCGTGCTGCGAGGTATACCATATAATCTGGCAGCTTTGCGAAGACTGAGTTCTCCTGACCTGATCCGCATCACAGCCTCACACAATTTTCTTCAAGTCTTCATTTTCCTCCAGAGCCAGTGCCGTCAAACCTAACAGTACACACACACACACACACACACACACACACACACACACACATACACACACACACACACACACACACACATCATCACATGTTACATGTTCCGTTCCAAAAAAAAACAGCAACCTGATTCATTCAACATCTTATGGTATTTTTTTTTCATTTTCATTCATTTCTCTTTTCTAAGATCCTTTCTCATACAACTGCTAATTTTCATACTCCCTTCCCAAATTTTGCCCTGATATTTCACTTTCCTTCAGCTGAATTCTGTTCATTGCTTCTGTGTGTTCACTGACAATTACAATATACACCTCACTCTCTGCTCATACTGACAATCTGCACTCTGCTCACACTAACAATCATTACAATCTGCATCTTCACTGTCTGCTCACACACTAACAATCATTACAATCTGCACCTTCACTCTCTGCTCATACTGACAATAACAGACTGGTCTACCTCAAAATCGAACCGTTAGTATTCCATGCAGTAAATTTTTGTATTCTATGACAAAAAAGAGTACTTTTCTTACCTTGAACTTTAATATGGGATCTTATAAAAGTTATATCACGCAATTCTTGCAGCCAGCTCACTGCGCTGTACTCACACTAAAACACTCACACCAACTAGCACAAGTGCACCACAAACACACAGCACATATCTAGTTGACTATCTCATTAAAAGAAATATAACAACAATATTATAATGCCCTCCTCCCTTTCACCCCCCACACCCCTCCCCCCCGCACACACACCCTCCCCCGCACACACACCACACCCCACACACACACACACACACACACACACACACACACACACACACATAGAGTGACAGTCACACACTTGTATAACCTTCACACAGTTTTCATTTTTTCATCTTTTTCTACTCTTTGTACTGCCACTCCATCCCCCCCCCCCCCCCATTTTTTGGGGTGTGGGGGTGTGGTCGGGAGGGAGTGCAAATAATTAACAGTAGAAGTTCAAAGTGACAGACACCTTGAGCAATTTTGCTGTCACTAGTGTCAGGAAACATCCTGATTTGGGAACAAGACGATTGGTGTTGACAGGGACAGATTCACGTCAGCCAACAGCCCACACATCATGATCATCATCTCAGCATTTGTTGCCTGCTGCTCCAAGTCCCCCACTAGACTTCACCTTGGTCCTTTTCAATGCTTGTACAATTGAAGTGTTCCTTTCACCACGTCTGATTTGTTTTTTTTTTATGCCATTTTGACGAAACATGCTTTATGCAGTCTTTGTGCCCTCCATGAACATAACTAAAAACCCCTTCCCACAAAGTGCACCACACCAAAGTTGGACCTTTTTTGAGCTTGGGACCAAGCACTTCCAAGTTTGCGTGGTATGCATTCAATAAAGCTTGCTCCCTCGTTTTGGCAACCTTCTTTTCAAACTCTAGCTCTTCATCACTCTCATGAGTGCATAATTTTGCTGGTGGCGGCATTCTCTTAGTGAATATCTGTGTCAGTCGCCCACTATGAAAGATGGCTGACCATGGCGTAAGCGAGCATGCGCAAACTGGAACTAGGGACAACTCGCATCTTCAAACAGAAAAATAATTTTTTTTTTTTTTTTTAGCCTATGTCGCCGATTTCCTAATTTTTCTCCTACTCGGCTTATTATCGTATTTTCCATTCAACTTTTGTAAAATACGCTAAAAAATCGTACAGTAGGCAGGTCTGCAATTATTACAATCTGCACCTTCACTCTCTGCTCACACTAACATTCTTCACTGTGCACATTCATTCTCTGCTCACACTGACAATCATAACAATCTGCATCTTCACTCTCTGCTCACACTGACAATCATTACAATCTGCATCTTTACTCTCTGCTCACACTGACAATCATTACAATCTGCACATTCGCTCTCTGCTCACACCGACAATCATTACAATCTGCACATTCACTCTCTGCTCACACTAACAATCATTACAATCTGCACCTTCACTCACTGCTCACACTGACAGTCATTGAAATCTACACCTTCAAGAAGCACGAAAAATAAAATCCTGATAATCTGAGACAAAATCAATCTGTACAGTTCATAAAATCCAAACAATACAAGATGGCTCATGCTATGGCTATCAATAGTTCCAAAATCAGACAGGAAATTAGAGATGATTGAAAAACTTTGTAACTTAAGATAGATAACATGCAATTTAACGCCAGATCCCGCTGTCATGATATGTGCTTCAATCTCAGTTCTCATGTTCAGCCAGATATCAGTTTCAGCTGAGCGAAACGAGTCAATGCATTCAATTTGTGCAAGCAAGACAGACCACAATCAAATTCTGAACACTAACCCAGAACAAATGGTTAAATTTGGGTTCGAACTGATACACACAATGGAACGATTCAACCCTCAGATATAGAACTCTGGGCTATGTGGCAAAGGGGAAGAAGTGAGCCCCAGGTTACCTCTACTTAAAAAAGCATTTCATTAACAAAGAAATAGTGAGACCATGTTGCCTATCAGACAGGTGACCACACAGGCTATACCTGTTAGGACTGTAACAATGACGAGTCAAGCTTTGTTCTATCCACACATGGTTAAGTGGAGATCTAGTGCAGATCTCTTGGATAGTAGTTCAAACCTTCAACTGAGGTTCCATGTGATGCCTGCATTCAGCATGAAAAGAACCCATAACTACACAGGGGTTGTCCATACCATGTTTCTCTACAAAATGAAGAATGCACGTTGCCTTGTACATAAAAACATTAAGCAGGCCATCAAAAATGGGGAGGCTTTACTACCCACCAAAACTTTTCTCAGGGTTAGGGTTGGAAACTGTCTCAACTGTACATAGAAAAGCCTTTTTGGCCATGCTACAGGACACAAGACATGGCACATATACACTTCAGCTCCAATCAGATATCATCTCATCAAAGTTTTGAGATCAATCCTGAGCACTCGGTTTTATATAAAGTCTGAAAACTATGCATGCACACACACACACATACACGCACACACAGGCACATGCATACACACATATGCACTATGCATGCGTGCCCCCACTCTCACACACACACACACACACACACACACACACACACACACACACACACACACACACACACACACACACGCGCGCGCGCGCGCGCGCGCGCACACACACACACACACACACACACACACACACACACACACACACACACACACACACACACGCATGCATTCACATGCTCACTCAAGCACAAACACAAACAGCCCTGCACACACACACACACCAAAATGACTCTAAAAACTTGCACAAGAAATGCCATGTTCACTATCCTCTGTGTGATGAAAGCAGAACAGCAGGGATTAGGGTGGACATGAGGAGAACAGGGCTGAAAGTCAAGAGAAAGAAGACTTCTAGATCATACAACCATCATTCACAAAAACAGAACTTTTATTGTGCAACTAGCATTTGTGTTCGAACACAACAGGATATTTATTACAGTTGCCACCTGCCATATCTTAATACCAAGAGAACAGGGGAGTGGGGAGGGGTGGGGTGAGGTGGGGGGGCAGGGATGCTGGCAAAGGGTGTAGAGGTGGGATATGGGAAGTGGACGTGGGGGGAGGGGATGGACATGGATTTAGCAGTATATCAGTTTTGAATGAAATTCTTCGAAGCACACAGGATAGCAAAGTGCTGGTTTGCTTGGACAGGTAACGCAGTATTTCTGTGTTTCTCTGCGGAATCCCCTTCCCAAACAAACTCGGCATTTACGGTAAGGTCTTCCTTTCTTCACGTGGCCGGGATACGTTCAACTATATGTTCCCCGACCAGCCTCGCTTCATCATCTTTCTTCCTCAGTTCTTGCAACCAATGCGGCAAAACCTGACCGTATTGGGACATACCTACTCCAGCCTTCTCCGCCACCTGAAACAGGGCAACAAAATGGGTGGCTTCCTTTCTCTTCTTTCTCTTCCCCTGAACTATCACACTACATAATGCTTTTAAACATCAGCATGTTCAGAATCGTCTGCATGTTACTCCATAAAACATGAGAAGCATTGCAAGCTATTCCACAAAATATGAGAGGCATGCCTTCAATTTAAAATACTGGTTTTTAATCATAGCTTTTCATCATCACAAACTGAATCCCATGACATTTACTAGTACCATTACACAGGAAGTCTGTGTGAACAGAACGAATATATAATTTGGCTCTTCTTGCAACAACTTCATTTCTTTCAAGTGGATATTTCGAAGTTGATATCAAAGAGTTAGTTTAAACTGATTTTGTTCTCTCCAACCATATGTGGTATACATTTCCTACTTTCATGGCATATACTTCTTCGCTTTGTCTTTTTTTTTTTTCTGAAGACAAGGTAAACTCATAACATTTCTTCTTTTCTGTCTTTGCTTAGTGGTTCTGGTTCCTAGCACTCTCCCGCTACGTGACATGACAGCAGACCAGACATCTTGATGGGGTGAGAATTCACAGTTCCTAAAAGAAAACCTTAACAGCAACAGAAATGTTCTGTGAAAAACTCAGGATCTGCTAGGATGCCTGGACTTTTTAAAGGAATCTGCATCCTGTCTTCCCTATCCAGACGATAGGGTGAATAAACATTTTCATTTTGAAACAAACATCCTTCTATGGGAAATCAATCATGATTTTTTTTGTGAAACGTATCAAACTTTTATTAGCAGTGGCAGTCTTCATCACAGGACAACTTTCACCCACTGTCATGTTTTGTCTTTTTTAAGGCCTTTGAAAGCTGTGCAATTTTACCAAACCACTGGACAAGGGAACAACATCAGCTGACATTATTTTCTCTGTTCTGAGATCACTTTCTGTGTTTCTGAAATGGACAGTGGATACCTTATCATGAATTAAAAATCACTTTATTCATCATGAAGAAACAAAACTTCTCCAAGCAACATGACAATTCAAGATAATCAAAGGACAGAGATATAAGAGACACAGTCGCCATTCACATGACTTCATCACCTTGTTTGGTGTTTTACCTTGTTCGGTATTTTACTTTGTTTGGTGTTTTCAAAAAAGGTTCCAAGGTACTGAAGACTCAACTTCCTGTCTGTTCCACAGACTATTCAAATTTAGGAAACAACGTACTGGCAAGATTCTCTCAATGATATACTGTAACAGTAGAATGTTTCACAAACAATAATTAATTGTGTAAAGCAAGCATAATTGTAGGATCTTACAGTAAAAGCATAAACAGTGTACTGTCAACATCTGTTGCAAGACAGTGATAATTCAGGCTTTTTCCGCTTTATGTTAAGATCGACTCAGAGTGAAATGAACGGATTCTTTACTTACTTCAGCCACCTCATCAAACACAAACAAATCAATCAAAACCCATAGTCAGTAGCAATTAATCATAAACTACCTGCTCGCACGCGTGCGCGCGCGCACACACACACACACAATGTTGTCCAACAATCACTCATACCTGTCAATATTTTCATGTACTGTGGATGAAACAGCCAACATATTAGCATCCAAAGGAAATCAAAAGCCAGTGGGTACAGTGTTTGTGTGTGTGTGTGTGTGTGTGTGTGTGTGTGTGTGTGTGTGTTTGTGTGTGGTTTGTGAATGTATGTGTGTGTGTGTGTGTGTGTGTGTGAGAGAGAGAGAGAGAGAGAGAGAGAGAGAGAGAGAGAGAGAGAGAGAGAGAGAGAGAGAGAAGATACAGAGTGTGAGCAGGTGCACAAAGTCTTCATCTGAAACGAATGCCTCTGTGCCGTCACACTCAACAAACCCCATGAAGTCCCCCAAATCCCCTCAGACATCTGCCCCTGCAAAGCAGCCACAGTGACCCAAGGACCACCTCCAACTTCCTCCACCCATTCAACTCCCAGCCACAGTGACCCAAAGGACCACCTCCAACTTCCTCCACCATTCAACCCCCAGAGCACAGCGTCACCCTCTCTGGATCCCATTAGAATTATCTCCAAACTGTGCATACACAGCCTCAAACTGTTCTGAGCTATCAGGAGTCCAATGATGCACTGAGGACAACCATGACAGATCCATTTTGAAAATAACAGAGCCCATGTTGAAATTATATCTGACACAGTTTATCACATGTCTAAGTCACTGGCTGTGAGCCACACACAACAAAAAAAGACAGGTGTGTGTGTGTGTGTGTGTGTGTGTGTGTGTGTGTGTGTGTGTGTGTGTGTGTGTGTGTGTGTGTGTGTGTGTGTGTGTGTGTGTGTGTGTGTGAGAGTGAGTGTGGTGGGGAGCTGGGGTTGGAGGGTCCTGTACTATAACAGGACAAACAATACCAGTCATTCAAATCTTACTTGATTTTTACTAACCCATTTGCCCCCCACCCCCATCGCACACTCACCTCCCTCCAATTTTGTTCAAGTCCTATTGTTTGTCTGTCTCCCCTCTCATCTTCCAACATCATCCCCACAAAACCTTTCAGGAGACTTTAAAATACATGAATTTAAAATGTTATGAATCTTTAGTGTACAGATTTGCACCAAAGTTTCAATGATCAGATTGAGAAATGAGAAAAACAGCAGGAAGCATACGACAACTGTTAAAATGTATGACAACTGGACACACAGACTGACCGAAGGAGCATATGTCTACCACAAAGAGAAGAAAAGAATCTTTTTAGGGAGGGCAGTCACTTCAAAAAAAGACAGCATTTTGCTTCAACTGTTCAAGGGATCCAGATCACAACATTAACAGAAAAAACCAAAACACTGTCACAGGAAAAAACAATGACCAAAGAAATACTTCAGGAGAAAGAAAGAAAGAAAATGGAAGGCAACAAAGAACACACACACACACACACACACACACACACACACACACACACACACACACACACAGAGGAGAGAAATATTGCAATGAAATACTGCAGCAAAACAGGACATACAAATTTAAGACTACAAACTGGACAGTTTGTGCGCATTCACCAGCTGTTCATTGCAATAGACAATAACAACATTTCGTATCATTTATAACAGTAATGACAGCTAGCGTTTTAATCAATGGCAGTAAAACTTGTCTTGAGAAGCCCATAATAACATGAAAGTACTCACTATGTCATCATTCACCAGTACCTTGCAATCTACACAGATTGTTTTTAGGGTGGAAGGTCTCCACAACTAATGTGGAAATACAAACAAGACAACAAATTAGAACCATATGCAGCAGATCAAAGAAGTATATAAAAGAATTTGTTCACAATCAAAAAAGTCAATCTGGTCTGTCACAGGAATGACCTAAGGACTACAGGATGAAGGCTAATCTTTCTCCCACAGGCTTTGGTGCGAGTGGTCAGGACAGCTATCAACAGTGAGCGGCAAGGACAGCTATCAACAGAGAGTGGTCAGGACAGCTATCAACAGTGAGCGGCAAGGACAGCTATCAACAGAGAGTGGTCAGGACAGCTATCAACAGTGAGCTGCAAGGACAGCTATCAACAGAGAGTGGTCAGGACAGTATCAACAGTGAGTGGTAAGGACAAGGAGACAGCAATCCACAGAGTGGCAAGGACAGCTATCTACAGAGAGTGGTCAGGACAGCTATCAACAGTGAGTGGTAAGGACAAGGACAGCAATCCACAGAGTAGCAAGGAGAGCTATCAACAGAGAGTGGTCAGGACAGCTATCAACAGTGAGTGGTCAGGACAGCTATCAACAAAGAGTGGTCAGGAGAGCTATCAACAGAGAGTGGTCAGGACAGCTATCAACAGAATGGTAAGGACAGCTATCAACAGTGGTCAGGACAGCTATCCACAAAGTGGTCAGGACAACTATCAACAGGAGTTGTAAGGACAGCTATCAACAGAGAGTGGTCAGGACAGATATCAACAGAGAGTGGTCAGGACAGCTATCAACAGAGAGTGGTAAGGACAGCTGTCAGGACAGCTATCAACAGAGAATGGTCAGGACAGCTATCAACAGTGAGTGGTCAGGACAGCTATCAACAGAATGGTAAGGATAGCTATCAACAGAGTGGTCAGGACAGCTATCAACAGAATGGTAAGGGCAGCTATCAACAGTGGTCAGGACAGCTATCCACAAAGTGGTCAGGACAACTATCAACAGGAGTTGTAAGGACAGCTATCAACAGAGAGTGGTCAGGACAGATATCAACAGAGAGTGGTCAGGACAGCTATCAACAGAGAGTGGTAAGGACAGCTATCAACAGAGAGTGGTAAGGACAGCTATCAACAAAGAGTGGTCAGGACAGCTATCAACAGAGAGTGATCAGGACAGCTATCAACAGAGAGTGGTCAGGACAGCTATCAACAGAGAGTGGTCAGGACAGCTATCAGCAGAGAATGGTCAGGACAGCTATCAACAGACAGTGGTCAGGACAGATATCAACAGACAGTGGTCAGCACAGATATCAACAGCAGCTCCCCAGCAGACTGAGTTCACTATTTCCAATGCCCTCCCACTACTATAGGTATTCACCCTAGTAATGTTTGAAACTGACATGGCAAACTTGGCAAAGGCAAATGGGTCCAACAAAAAGCCCACCTGATTAACAAAAAATAAAAATTAAAAAAAAAAGGAAACAAGTCATGTTACAAACTAAACAGTCAATAACAAATGTTAGATTGGAACAGTTTCAGTTGCCGATGTTTTTGTCGATAATTTGTCACCTGACCCTGCAAAATACCGTGGCAATCGCAAACCCTGCTGCTATGAAGGATTCCTTATCTTATTGGCATTCCTTTTTCTGGTGCCCAAAGTTCTTGATATTTAAATGACTCAATTATAGTCACATTACTCAATACTTGCTGTAGTCCATAAAATTAATTTAGAGAAGACTTTTCATAACAACGGTGATTAAGACACTGTTTGCAATACCTTGTTCACATTCTTAAATTCATATTTAGCCTTTATGTGTTGGCCTCCCAAATATGGTGCACAGTTACTGGCTCTCGGACCTTTGTCACTTCTGTAATGACCCCTTTTCTTTCAGTCTGCCTCATTCTCTTCACACCTGCATCATTTCACATTCCCTAGCCAAACAAAAGTTTGTGTGGTGTCCATCATTTCCACTGCAACTGCCAGGCTCAAACCATCTTCTGCAGCCATTAGTAATCTGTCATCTCTGTTTTGCTGCACAACTGATGAACTTCAATTCCTGTCTTTACTTTCAAAGTTTCAGAGGAATTCATCCAACAGCCACAAGGGCTTATCTCTGCCCAGTGTTTGGGACCACCACTGTTGATTTTCCATTCTTGAAATCTCCAGTAGTTGTTCCGCCATCATCTTCCTCCAAATGCTGGTTTTCTTCAAAATCATGGACAAGGGAACCTAGGCAACTTCTACAGACATACAGAATAACTGTCTTGGTATAAGCGTGTTGCAGTCATCTTATTCAAGCACACGTCCTCAGCTCCATGTTGCTTTCCATTGGGGCAATCATTTGACTCCAGTTTGTCCACTCTGGTTAAGCGGGCTGCCTGATCTTTGGCAGCATTCTACAAGGCTAGCTGTGCATGAAGTTCACTGACAACAAAGTCCACTCTGGTTAAGAGGGCTGCCTGATCTTTGGCAGCATTCTACAAGGCTACTGTGCATGAAGTTCACTGACAACAGAGGCTGGGCTAGCTGTGCATGAAGTTCACTGACAACAGAGGTTGGGCTAGCCATGCATGAAGTTCACTGACAACAGAGGTTGGGCTGACTGTTTCCATCTTTTCCCACTTCCATTTTTCTGGCTCAGCCACTGCTAGCATTGGTGCCACTCCTGTGTTGCCATAACCCTGAACCTTTCGCTTTACTCGTGACCATGTTCATTATAAAGACTCGCACACACAAATTCAAACTGCTTGCCTTTGGAGCTGAGCTGAATGAATCTGTTGCTAAGCAGGTCTGGGGAGACTGCTGAGCAGTCAAGTGTTTCACATCTGCTGTGCCATCCATACGACGTTTAAAAATGCAAAAGAATAAAGTACTCAACAACAACAAAAAGGAACACAAGTCAGTCACTGAAAGACCACTGAATAAGAACGTTGATTCATAATTGTCTTTTATGACAAAGCACTGAGTGTATTTTAGTAACACGCAAATTAAACAAAAAAAACAGGCCTAGATGAAGAAAAGCAACGTGATATGAACAAGCAAAAAATAAAACATATATCAATCAAAGGCAGGTGTGAACATGTTATGACTTTACAAGCAGTCTCGTTACATATGTTACTTTCAGTCATAGACTGAAATGGATGACCATTTGTTACCTTAACACATGTAGTTCTGTAACAACTGCTTTCCCTTTAAAAAATCATTAATCAGTCAGCCAGTCAGTAAAGTCTTGCATTTATACAGCTGGAAGCCACATGAAAAATGGTTCTCGTTAACAGCTTTGCTCTGCTGTCAACATGGCAAAAGTGAAACACAAAGGAACAAATGCAGTCAATCCATGGCAAAAATAAGCAGTGGTGATATCTGGCAGAATAGTTCGTCAAAATTCAGGTTGCTGCAGCCACAACAACCACCAACACCACCCTAAGAGACTGACAAACCACCAGAGCGAACTCTAGATCAATACAGGAGAATGACAACATAAGTTTTTCAACAGTGATGGTTGACAGTAGTAATATACATGAGCATCACAAACTTTGTCCACATGACATTCCATAATGTACAAACACACACTTAAACATTCAACAATGACACACATTTGTTAAAACACGTGTATAAATCATAATAAATTTCACTGATGAAAGTACTCTTTCCATGAAACATAGCAGAATACAGCAAGCCTGTCAAAACTCCCAAAATGTTTTGTTATAGGTACAAAAGCCCTCAAACACTGAATTAGGGGTATAAAAACTGTTACACTTTCAATGAGATGAAATGCTGATAAAACATCATATTTCTCAAACGTCCTCCAACACCGAATTAGGAGTATAAAAACTTGCACTTTCAATGAGATGAAATCCTGATAATGCATCAGATTTCTCAAAAGCCCTCAAACACTGAATGAGGGGAATGAAAAAAACCGTTACGCAATGATATGAAATGCTGATAATACATCAGATTTCTCAAAAGCCCTCAAACATTGAATTAGGGGTACGAAAACCCTTACACTTTCAATGATATGATAGGCTGATAATACATCAGATTTCTCAAACGCCCTTAAACACTGAATTTGGGGGTATGTCACTTTCAACATCAAATATTGATAATACATCAGATTTCTTATTCTGCCCAAATTCAGCAACATCTTAAATCTACAAGGTTTCATTTAAACAAGTGCGTGCCTTTTCCAAATTATTAATCTGTTGCTAACCTTTGTTCCTTTCCCTTTCAGTTAGACAGCATTAAATTTTCAAATAAATAAGTAAATAAATAAACAAAGAAGTCCAGGGGTTTTTAAAAAAAAAAATTGAGTGCAGGGAGGTGGGGATGGGGCTGTCTGAGGGAGTTATATCAGGCTGGAGGTTAAGCCCCCTAAAATGTTCTACCAGAGGTTAAACAGAAACTAATTCTATTTAATGGCTAAGCTTTCTTTCTTCCTCTCACAGGAATCTTGTTGTGGATCTGTAGATCTAACCCCCTCTATGCCATTGACTCAGCATCATCCTGTTGTCAGGCTTAATTATCTCCCTTCTCTACTACACTCCCTTTCTTCTATGTCTGTCTCCAGTAGTCAGGCTGCAGTATCTCCCTTCTCAACCACACTGCCTTTTTTATATATGTCTGTCTAATTCTTCCGTCTACTTCACTTTTTTTTTCACCACAGACACGCCTGCGAAAACAAAATTGACAAACTTCATGCCACTGCCCTCTAGCTAATGCCCGAGTCAAACATAACTAAGGTGCAAATCTATATTCACAAATTACAAGATCATGGAAGGCAGCTGATTAAAGAAAACAGAAGAACCATTAATACATTTCTAGAGAAATAAGGTTTGGACAAGCACAGTTGCATGCACTGTCTCAATTACTTAAATAGATGATGTGATCATGTGATCAAACGAAATGATGCTTTATTTATGGTTGTTCTAGTAGGGCAATTCACGAACATGTCATTTTTCACTATCCCATGGGTAACAGCCTGGCTCACCTTCGATATCTATGTACACTATGAACAAATCCAGCAGTCCCATTTCTGCAATCCCATGCTCTTGAATCAACACTTCACAGATCCAGTACAGTAATTTTTTATACTTAAGCTTCAAGACAAGTTCTACTGCATCAAAAGCAAACAGGCAAAGAGGTAATTTGTCACTGGCATGAGAACTTTGTATGCAACATGAAAGACAACTTTTTTTTTTCCCAACAATGCACAACATATTAGTGCACATTAAATTAACCAGTAAAAATTAGTTTCTTTGGGGGAGTTCACCATATAAACATGCTTTACTGCTTCTCAATTCAACATGCACAACTATACCCTTTTAATTCCACCTTGTCTACTGACACTACCTTTGGATATCCTTTCCCTACCAGGCTAGGCTCTATCACTTTGTGATCGCTCTAAATGTTCCTCCCAGAATACCATCATCTAATGTCAACATATGAAAAGAGAAAACCTGCACTCCCTCTACTTTTTTTTATTATACAGCCCACCTGACCATAAAAAGTCTTTTCAGGTAAGTTGCTCTTCTGGGTAATGAAGGTAAAACAACAATGTACCTCATTAAGTAACTAGCTATGCCCTTTGTTGACTATTTCGTTTCAAGACTGTCCCCAAAGGAATTAAGGAAATGTTTGAAGCAAATAATGTGTCCAGCTCATTATCAACAGAATTCATGAACTGAGAGACGAACGGTAACAAACCTTTCAAGTCATAACACATAAGTTCGAGGTCTGATTTTAAAATCATTATGAAATTCGCTATCTTTAGCCTGCATGTAGTCAGATATACTCATCGAAGTTGCTTTTTCAGCTTTGATACCCATGTAAACATTTGATCCAAGATTTGTAACTGAAATTGTCCATCTGTCTTCCTACATCTCAATCTATCTGTCTTTCTTTACTGTATATATAGGAGAAGACCAAAAGGTTGAAATATTGGGAAAGATTTTACGTGATTGTTGTTGACTTGTTTGGATGTTTACATATATATATATATGTCAGAGTAGAGATGGAAATCTGGTAGAATTGGCAATTCTACTAGTAGAGATGGCGATCGCCATTTCTACTGGTACAAATGGCGATCGCCATCTCTACCAGTAGAATCGCCAATTCTACTAGTAGAGATGCTGATTGCCATTTGTACCAGTAGAAATGGCGATCGCCATCTCTACTGACCTTGGAGTAGAGACGACGATTTGGTAGAATCGGCAAATCTACTAGTAGAGACCCCAATTGTGTTATTTCCAAGCTCAACTTATAAGAGCATCTCTCTCTCTCTCTCTCTCTCTCTCTCTCTGTTTACCATGCAGTTTCTAACAGTAATTTATTAACAAGAAACAGATAGAGCTCTGATAAAATGATAAAATACAACTAGAAATAAAAGAAAAACGGTAAAAGATCTTGAGAGAAAATTAAAACTATAGCCTGCAAGCATCTCTCACAATGTAGCACACACTACAAGAAAAGAAAGGCCACTTCAGGTAAAAGTAAATACTGAAGTATGTTGGGAGACTAAAGACTTTAAACTTGCTGACTTATTCATCATCATAGCAATACGCTCACAATTACTTATCATAATTGAACACTCTCTCTCTCTCTAACACACACACACACACACACACACACGCACACACACACAGAGCATGAATTGCGCTATAATCATAACCGGCGTGATTCTCTCTTTGATTCGCTGAATCAGCGTTTGTTTTTACAATTACCCCCTTTTTCTGACACTTGTTTGTTTTTACAATTACCCCTTTTTCTGACACTTGGTTGAGCATGCAAGCGAGGCTCGTTTGCAGTTACATTTATTAGTAGTAAATTGGCCCTTGCATGTGCACACTGTGGATGTGAGTGTGCTCGCGCTGCTCTTCTGCCACTCAACCATTTTTCTTGAGGCCTGAATGATGTTTAAATTGACTTAGCTTCAGAGCCTGAAGCGCCTTTTCATACGTGTCTTAACTTATGCCAAACTTGTCTTGCTTTTGCTTGCTCTGTTTGGACACATGTTCATCTAAAAGCCTGTAAAATGTTGCTTTCTGATCCACCATGGTTGCCTGCACTGCTCAAACTGATGTCAGAACTGACAGAAGTACGCTGACTGTTGGCTGTCTTTGAACTGATCTCAGCCAGTCAGTGAAATGATGGTTGTGTAACTGAACTCATCTCATGTTCATGTTTGGGTGTGTATTTATGCATGCTTGTGATAAAAGGAAATACATAGAGTAAAAAAAAAAAATAACAGAGAGAGAGAGAGAGAGAGAGAGAGTTGCTCTTATAAGTTGAGCTTGGAAATAACACAATTGGGGTCTCTACTAGTAGATTCGCGGATTCTACCAAATCGTCGTCTCTACTCCAAGGTCAGTAGAGATGACAATCACTATTTCTACTGGTACAAATGGTTATCGGCATCTCTACTAGAAGAATTTGCGAGTCTACTAGTAGAGATGGCGATCGCCATTTGTACAAGTAGAAATGGCGATCGCCATCTCTACTAGTAGAATTGCCAATTCTACCAGATTTCCATCTCTACTCTGACATATATATATATATATATATATACATATACATACACACATATACATACATATAATGTAATGTATGTATGTAAGCATAACACTAGGTCAAAATCACTACAAGACTTCGAGTGTCCAAAATGTGATACTGAAAATCAAATGCAACTTGAAATAAATCATCCTACTAGTACCATTTCCAAGAGGTCTCTCTTTCATATCTGGTCCATTGGCATACTTTGGCACAATCATGCTCTCTCATCGCTCGTTTTTCATTTTTCTTTTCTTTTTAAATATTTCTGGGCCTGTACTTCCTATTTTCCGGTCTACCAGCTCATTGTGGAAGAAGCAAACACCCCCCAGACACCATTTCTAGCGCAAGTCAGCAAGAGTTGTCACTCTTTGGTAAAAACATCCAAACTGGCATGCCATGACAACACTATGATTATCTCCACAAGCGCAACTGCTGCTCAAGACTCCCCCCCCCCCCCCCCAACAACCTATTTTTCAGTACTTCATATTTACCACATTTTCTCCAAACATGTACAAAATACGGCAAAAAAAAATTTACGGCTAAACAGGTCTGGTTACCTACAGCCACATTCTCATTCAAGGAAGAGGTCTCACAAAGACACCAATGTGCATGTCAACTTTTGGGTCACCCATCTCACCCACACACACGATGGCCTCCTCTTCTCTGACAGATGAGCCAGGATTCGACCATTTGAACAAGATTTTTCCTGCATACATTCACACACCAGACCCCAGTTTACAGTTTGATAAGAATTACTTGGAGGGTACTGGAGTCTGCAATGTAACTGCATGGAGAAAAGTTCCTGACTGGCCGTCTTCAGTGGTAATCATACCATGAATCTGAGCCCCCACACCTGATCCAAAATGTTAGTAATGCATTCACATGCAACCATTTTGTACTGTCCATTTTTATGCATGTCTTTGTCCATGTACTTCAACAAGTATAGTTGATTAGCAACTGCCAAGGGTTTTTTTTTTTCTCTAGCAAGGACGGTAGGGAGATGGGCTGGGGTGTTTTTTTTTTTTTTTGTTTTTTGAGCCAACGTATGTCAACTTTCCCATTTGGAATTCTTTTAAATCACTGGCCTCTGATTCAAAAACGCTTTCATACTACTCCTTTGACATCATTTTATTGTGCCAGTGAAGACACTTCAATCATCAACTTCATGAAACTTGTATTTCTGTGTGTGTACTAGAACAAAAAATACATCTCAGGCACACCAACACAACGTAAAACAAAACCATAGGTTTTAGTACTTTTCAATCAACAAGACCACATGATTCGGGCTGGTAGTGATAGCTTTTTTTTTTTCTTCTTTCTTTTTTTTTTTTTGTGTCTTAAATCAAACCACCGTATCCTAGTCTGGGCATCTAAAACATAATAACTATAGATGAATCACACGACAAGGCAGGTCCGCATGAGAAAAGCTCGACATAAATGGAACAATTTTTTTTCCAAGAAGCCTTGAGAGTAATACTATGCAGTGGGATCATCTACACTTGACAGCTTTAAACAGTTTGAAAAACTAAATGCATGCATATATAAAATTGAATCTGTGTTTTCAAATGTCCTGGTTGCACAATGTAATAATGAAAAAAAAAAAAAACATTCTGCAGAACTGCTGATGTGAGAACACAAAAAATATTAAAGTGTTCATACCTTTACAATATAAATTACCGATCTTTTACAATATGAAGATACTGAATAACGTTATAATAGGGAAGTATCTGAGATGTAATACAACAATTACACATCAGAGCTTAGAATATAAAAAAACATGTTTGACTGCTGTATAGCTGAGCTGCTGTATAGCTGAGCACTACCGAAGAAAAAACATAAATGTACATACCTTCACAACACAATACATAACCAAGTCCCCATATGTGCTATTTAACCTATTTTCTTAGATCAGACAGAAACAATGACAGTCATATAGCATGGAAGTACATATATATGTAGAGTATTCTAACAAATGTTACCTTAGGGTTACTACAATAGTGCTCAGTATCTACTTTATACATTACACAATAGTGTTCAGTATGTACTTTATACATTATTACAATAGTGTTCAATATCTGCTTTGCACATTACTTCACATCATTTTTCTTATTCTTGTGCAAAGCCAACTTGATGTTCATTTTTCACTTACCTAATTCATGAATACATTTAAATGTGTATTTAAAATGAACTGTACATGATATAAACATGAACCTTTCAGCTGTCTTTTGGATGTTATGAATAGAAATTGTGCAAAACAATGCAACATTCCTATTACTTCTAAATGTACATGGCAGAGGTGAACAGTATCTCACAGAAAATGCACAATGGATGCTTTTTTATCTCTGACTATGTGACCTCAAGTAACAAATATGTGTTTATGACCTGTAAAGATATACAAACAGCACCATGTTCTAAAGAAATACCATGGTGGCTAGTTAAAGACAATGCTTTTGGGCATGGCGTTATACTTGTAGTTCAAAACAAAGTGTGTACAGCTGTTGTGTTTGGATAGGTATTACTCAATTCAATCATTTGTCTGAAATTTTCAGAGAAATACGTTCAATGACGCACACCACTGCATGTCACTGAATAAATAACATAAATAAGTACCGATTCCTCTCAGTTTCACTTCAGCACTCATTCCTAACGGTTCAGCTCCACCTTTTCGGTCCACCTGGATGTGGCCCATGCGTTTGAAATGCCCTAGTACAACCACAGGTAACTGCTGTGCTGTAATGCCAGGCCTGGCACTTGACTGACCAGGCCTGAACATGGGTTCTCAACATGTTCTCGGCCTGAAGGTACACACACAGGCATGAGTGAATGGATGGGTAGGAGGACCAACAGATTTTCTCCAGTTTCCAACAAGGTACCAACAAGGGCAAGGCAGCATGCTATCCATGAAAGCCCACAAAGAGTAAAAGTCCTGTTCCCCCGTAATGCAGACTGAACAGTGAGAACACCATGTCGTCATCTTAACAGCCTAGTGTAGTTTCATGTATAGACACACTTCCACCTGCTAGGCTAGTCAATGTCAACTAAAAACAAAAGCAAAGATCGCCACAAAGTTACAAACAGGTGCTGCCACCCTGATCCGACTGTAAGCTGTATTTCATGCCAAGCTGTGACAGTGTAACATCTGCTGTCTGCACTGTCTTTCACATTTTTGTGAATTCAAGAGAGGCATACCTTTTCCCGCTTGCTAAATGAGAATGTGCCCATACTGGAGCAACCTAAACAAAGACTTACAAGATGAAACTATTTTCTCAAGGTGAAACAGACTACAATAGAGTTATCAAAGCTGAACCACAAACAGTTCTTTTTTTCCCTGTTTCAGTCCACAGCCAGAACTGGCAACCCTATACTTAAGTCAATACATGCCACCACACACAGGGGTACTTGATTAAGGAATGACCTGGTCAGAATGCGAAGGAAACCATCTTCTGGATGCCCACAAGGTACAGTAACACTAATACTACTAGCAAATGTGAGCAAGACCGAGTCAAACCAAATGAACTCATGCTCTTCTTCCAGTGCCAACCACTGTGCAGTGCACATTCACTGAGACCTGCTTGTTTTCAAACTTAGACCAGAGTCCAGCAACACCGACGAAGACAAGATAAAAATCACAACTCAAAAAAAAAGTCTGCCTGCAGCCCAAAGTTCCACTAGTGTTGAAGAAAAAAGAAAGAAAAGAAAAAAGGGAATGGGAAAATCTATCAGAAAAAAAAATCTAGTCCACCAGTGACTGAATGTGCATTTCTGTGCTGAAGCTGCACAAGTAAGTGCAAGTGTGAGTGACAGAGTGTGTGTGTGTGTGAATGTGTGTGTGTGTGTGTGTGTGTGTGTGTGTGTGTGTGTTGTCGTGCATGAGCGTGTGTGCCTACTTGCTTGTGTGCACATGTATGTATATGCATGTTTTCACAAACATGCATATGTTAACCAGTAAACAAGTGGGGTAGTTTTTGCTCCCATAAGGAAACCTAACACAGAGCAACTTTTATTCAAGACTGGCACAGCCTTTTAAACTTGAATAAAGTCAGACAAATACAAAGACGAACAATCTAATAGTGGGGGGAAAACAAGCGCAGGCCAACAACTAAATTGTCTTCATAGTAATGACTTGGCAAAACGTTGAACTTGTGGGGGGGGGGGGGGGGGGGGGGGGGGGGGGGGGGGGGGGGGGGCAGGAGGTTGAAGATGTAAAAACTGGGAACATGAAATTAAGAAAAATATATTACAGATATGAAAACTCTTCACTGGCTGCATAAGGGGAACCATCGCAATCCCTTTTAACCCGTTGAGTGCCTTTTAAACCGTCAGCTGACACCGTAGTAAAAGTGTACTTCCAGTGCCTATATGGGCCGTCCACTGACGTCATGCATTTTTCTTGAATTTTCATTCGTTACTATTCCTATCAAAGGACTGAAATAGAGTGTGCGTAGTAAGCCTCATATGTCTACAGTATTAAAATGATATGCAAATGACCACACGTGAGGGGAAAGACCATTTTTTTCCTCATCACTGACTGGATGACCAGCCAGCGCTTTGTCTCGCTTGCAAAGATGGCGGCGCAACCTTCTACGAGCGTAGCGACCAAATCAACGTACTTACACAGCTGAGCGGGCTCTGCTAATCATTTTTGATAAAGATAATAATCTTTTATTCAGCGACTCACTCGAGCATGAAGGTGAGATGATGATAGTGATGGAATTGCCAGCCATATTCGTCAGTTATTGAGTCGTGCTGTGCGATCTCAAGAGTGTGTTCAGCTGACTGGTTACCAACGTCGAACGAGCTAGCCTAGTGTGTACTCTGCACTGCGTGCGAGTGGCCAGCGGCATGTTAGTCAGCGCGAGAGGTGAGCGCAGCCTGCTCGCGGCGGCGTGACACGGGGCAGCAGGAAAGGTAGGGAAGAGGAGGAGTGAAAGAGAGGGTTGAAGTCCAGCAAGGGGGCGTGGTGGGGGGAGGGGGGCGTGGTTGTGAACTGACCTGTCTGCATGAGGTGTGAGCGTCTGGATAGACTTCTAGACTGTTTTACTTTCATTTACAGGTGTAGTGTGACAATACAAACTTTATTTTCAACTTTTTTGCTTTGTGTTCTTTTTTGGATGTGAAGCTGAAGTGGTAAAATAAAATACATATGTTTTTGATTGTGCAAAAAAATCTATCTAAATCTAAATGCCTAAATATTTTTTTATGATCAAAATTAAAACAAAAGAAGCCCAGATTCAAAACCTCCATTCAATTTTCTTCAAAAATCATATATATTTCATTTTTATATCTTTTGTAGTTTCTGAGCTAGATTTTTTGTTAATTATTACCCCCAAATCATTAGATTTCCCTGGCACTGGGCCAGCCTTTGTTATGTAATATTTTCAAGCAGTGAACGGGTTAAAGGCAGATATATTTGTATTGCCTGCTCCGAGGCCTTTCGTCCGCTGGGTCGGAACTCATCAGGGAGACACGGCTGGCTGTAGGTTTCGTTATGGGAGCAAAAACTACTACCCCACTTGTTTACTGTTTATTGTTTACTGTTCCCTGCCTCATTTCATTTCCAATATGCATATGTTAAAACTGTAAATCATATACAAGAGGCCCAGAGATATAGGCAGCAAAAGAAACATTACCAAGGAAATTTTCATAAATCCAGTGAACATGTATTTACACTGCATCAACTAACACAGAAAGAATTTGCTCATATAAAAAAAAAAAAAAAAATTAAGTCAAGAAAAATATCCTAACTCAATGTTCATAACATTAAAAAGTTTTAACATGAACTGTTAATTGTTTTTCTCAACTTTTTTTTTTCAAATACTTACATATACAAATGCTGTCCCATCTCTCAATCCCTTCTCTGTGGCACAGCCAATTCCCTCATTCCGACTCCCTACACAATCACAACCTCACTCTGTCACACTACCAGAGCTAGCCCTCCACAGACAGTTACCAACTCACTCTATCACACTGCCAGAGCTAGCCCTCCAGTTATCAACCTCACTCTGTCACACCTGCCAGAGCTAGCCCTCCACAGTTATCAACCTCACTCTGTCACACTGCCAGAGCTAGCCCTCCAGTTATCAACCTCACTCTGTCACACTGCCAGAGCTAACCCTCCACAGTTATCAACCTCACTCTGTCATACTGCCAGAGCTAACCCTCCAGTTATCAACCTCACTCTGTCACACTGTCAGAGCTAGCCCTCCACAGTTATCAACCTCACTCTGTCACATTGCCAGAGCTAGCCCTCCACAGTTATCAACCTCACTGTCACACTTCCAGAGCTAGCCCTCCACAGTTATCAACCTCACTCTGTCACACTGCCAGAGCTGGCCCTCCACAGACAGTTACCAACCTCACTCTGTCACACTGCCAGAGCTAGCCCTCCACAGACAGTTACCAACCTCACTCTGTCACACTGCCAGAGCTAGCCCTCCAGTTATCAACCTCACTCTGTCACACTGCCAGAGCTAGCCCTCCAGTTATCAACCTCACTCTGTCACACTGCCAGAGCTAGCCCTCCACACATTTATCAACCTCACTCCGTCACACTGCCAGAGCTGGCCCTCCAGTTATCAACCTCACTCTGTCACACTGCCAGAGCTAGCCCTCCAGTTATCAACCTCACTCTGTCATACGGCCAGAGCTGCTAGCCCTACATCAACAATTAACTTTACTCTGTCACACTGCCAGAGCTAGCCCTCCACAGACAGTTATCCAACTAGTGTTCTTCTGACCCCAGCCCCCGAAGCAAACAGAACAGCACATCAGTGAGTGATCAAGACTACATTCAGAAATACCTCTACAGTGGTGATGTTCAGCTGTACTATCTCTTGTGAATCAACACAGCTGTACAGCATACCCAACTGAAGACAATGCTCCATGTCGAGCCAGACTGACAGAGCCTCCCCTACATTGGAAACAACAATTATGCCCTAACACAACAACAGATATCGACCTGAATCCTTGAATAGCTTATTTCCATTACATACTAATGATTGGAAATCTTCAATTAGATTCATTTTTCTATTTACACGTTATCACCAATGTTTTCAAACTGAGAAAGATATTTTACCTCTACTTGAAAGGCCTCAAATGCACAAGAGTATCATTTTGACATTTTTTGCATAGAATTCCAAATTTAAGTGTAGCACTAGTATGCAATATCACAAGAGCACTTTAAACAGCACTCCCTTCACACTTCACAAAATGGCAAAATGGCCCACTACAAAAGCAGTTAATCCAGCAGCAATATATCAAGGTCATCTTTGATGAGTTTTCTTCACTTTTTCTTCCTCTTCTCACTGAACTTGACCTTTTTTATCCTTTTCTTTTTTAAACAAAACAAGACTACAGTCTAGATATCTACATGTCTTGGATGCCATGAAAATTGCCACAAAGTCTGTGATGCACTTTTAAAAATCCTTTTTTTCGCTTTCATTTCTTGGCATACCATTTCCTAACCAGTGCAGCAACATGGCATTGTCAGTGAAATCATAGCACTCTACGCTAAAAGTGCCGCACTTGATCGAAATCCTGGACACCAACTCAGCTCAGACATTGGACTGGGTGTGTGTGAGGATTGATGCCTAGGTCATCATGACAGCCAGACAGAGCAAGACACAGAATTTCAAACTTTCTTAAATATTATGTGTATTGAGAAAGGGGACCATAATGCTACCATGCAGACCTCTTCAAAGTTTGAGACCACATGACAAGACCGCCATGCGCTCTAAGCCTCCTCTCACTAGTCACCAGACCAGCAAGACACAGACGTGACACAAATGATCCAAAAGATTCCTTTCTTTTACAGACATAGTTTAGATTTGATGAAAGTCACACATGTGGTCTGGTCTTCCCAGATAACCCATACCACATTCAAATCTTTATGCAGGAGCCAGTCAGGGGCTGAAAAATCTTTGTCATGCTTTCCATGGGATTCAAAGCAGACTTTCTTGGTCATCAGCCCATTAAAAATGTGTGTGGGATTCAAAGCATACTTTCTCAGTCATCAGTCTAGCGCATTAACAATGTGCTAAATCAGCCAATGTTGCTTTTAACATTCAATATGTGTGCGGCTAATTAGCCCAAATAAACACATTAAATTTCCAAGTTTTAGTCTTAAAATGCATAGGACAAAAACGATCATGTGTGTTGAAAGTTGTTAGCATTACCAACACTGTTATCAGTGAAGGTGGAATTACTTCTGTTCAGCAGATTACCATCTGGTAACCAAAATTATGTTTATTACCCTCCCTTCTATGCCCATTAAGTGTCCAATGCACTGATCAGGTCTCAGCCCCTTGCCTGTCTTGTTTGGGTGGTCTCCCTTCTGATATAGTAACTCACTAAGTGAAGTGAAAATATGGGAAAAAATGTCACTTTTCACTTGTTTTTCTGCTTTCGAGTTTCAGTATTCCCAGGCCAATGACAATTGTGGTGCATGTTGATGTTGAACTACATGACTTCTTCAGACAAAACAAACTTGGGGATGTATAGAACAAACTTCATCTTCAGTATGAAACCATTAAAATCATTTGAAGTTTATGCCAATATCCTTTTTCGTAACCGATTTCACTATTCAAGATACAGGAGTGTATCAGAACCAACCATTGTCAGGGAAAAAAAAGTTTCAATATTCAGATTTATACATGTCAGAAATTGCCCACTTTAATCCCATTGTACCTGCCCACTGCTTGCAATGGCTCCATAAAAATATGTGGAAGAGAACACATGTATGCTGACATTTTCTGCTCCTCTTTGGCCCAATGTAGTCCGCTTCTTTGAAGCAACAATGCGATACATTTCCCTTATCCAAAATCATGAAAAACTTACATTACTTCTGAAGTTTGAGTGTGTGGCTTACACATGCTTGCACATGCTTTTTTTTTTTTCCCCCTAACATAGACTCCTGTAGAATAAAATCAACTTTCTTTCCAGTTTGTACGAGAAGGATGAGCAGAAACATACAAAAATAATGTCATTATTTTAAAGTGTCCAGTGAAAATGTTTTCTTACTAAAAACTTTTTTTTAACACAAATCAAATCTTTTGTTTCAAATGGTAGTATTATTTAATAAAAAGTAATTTTCATGATTTTTTTCAAACCAGTCCTGATATGACCAAGTGACATAAAGTAAATTCTCATGAAGTCTACCAATTTTGAAATTTGCATCCCAAATTTATTCCTCTGGCACATGACTGCACAAGGAAAAGAAGGACGACACCCACCTGAAGGATCCATTCCGCTGGCATTCTGAGATGTTCCAGGCATTGGGTTTGCAAAGGGATTGGCAGCGCCCGATGTTCCAGGGAGGGAGTGAGGAAGGCCATGACGAGATGAGGCAGAACCTGAAGTGGAGGAGAAGCCTGGCACCATGGGACTGGATGTGAAGGCAGCAGAATTCTGATGCATCATAACTGGGGTAGAGATCGAACCTGAGTTACTAGAATCGCTCTGTGACCAACCTGAAACCAGGACAGTTTTATCAATATCAAGTTGATAGAAAGAATACTCACTGAAGATTATCTCTCATACACAACACAAACTGAAACTGGTCCTATTCTTTAAACACATCTCCCTCAAGAATCCCACAAAAAAAAAAGACAAAAACATTGCAAAGATACAAACGAATTTCAACTTTTTATCCTCATGAAATAACTTGATCAAGTTTTCATCATTAATCAAAAAAGTTCAAAGTGATACTTGATCAAGTTTTCATCATTAATCAAAAAAGTTCAAAGTGATACTAGAATTTTCCTAACAGTATTCCTTTTCAAATTTTAAAGTGAGGGTCAAAATGACCCCTTGTTCCCCAAACTGGAGGCCAAATCTGAAAACTGGATCACTTACAGACACACAAATAAGCACCCATAATTTTGTATGTTGAAAGACTCTCACTGGTATATTATCATAGGCAGTTTGTGTGTGTGTGTGTGTGTGTGTGTGTGTGTGTGTGTGTGTGTGTGTGTGCATGTGTGAGTGTGTGTGTGTGTGTGTGTGTGTGTGTGTGTGTGTGTGTGTGTGTGTGTGTGTGTGTGTGTGTGTGAGCGTGCGCGCACATGTACCTTGGGTGTGCTTTACGTTATGCTTCAGTAATGAATGAAACCTGAATAAAACCACTCAATGCTTTTGCTTTGGTATATGTGACACCCTACTTGTCTTTGTCCTTTATATTGTACTGAATACAAACCACCTTGTGTCGCTAAACAGTATTATAAAATAAAAATGAGTATTCCTTATGCCCAGTGAAGCTTTCCTCACCACATGAACATGAGAAGAGTGAACACACACACACACACTCTCTCTCTCTCTCTCTCTCTCCTGAAATATAAAGGCATTTTTTTTTTTTCAAAAATGAAAGGGGGAAAAAAAAAAGTAACTTGACTTGGCAGTGAGAGTTACACACAGTTAAAAAAAAAAAAAAAAAAAGTACACATAACGGAAAACAGAAGTGGCAGAATGAAGACTAACAGGAAATGACCCTTTTAACGTGACCTGGTGCACTGGCAGCTACAGACCATGCAGTGGGCACAAGCAGTGGCAGCCTCACCTTTGCTTGAAATTTCGAGTTTGACAATCACTGGCTCAATTTTTTTTTTCCCCCCGTTTCAACATTCAGATTTTTGCATCTGCCGGCCATAATTACATGTTTGGACAGTACAACTGCACTGATAACCCCTGCTACTGTCTTTTCATTGAAGTACAGAACATCTTGCTTACTGTCAGTAACTAACAGCTAGATAAGGGTTTCCCAAAACAGCACAAGAGTGACAGTGAACTTCAGAGTTGGTGAAACCTCGTTTTATCCTCACAAAGTCAACACACTTCCATTACTGAAATTAACCATCAAAATACTTGATTAACCATCAAAATAGTAACAAAATGGACTGCATTATTCTTTTCACATCAAATGATTCATTCTCAGAGTGATTTTCTCTACGTCAACAGTGGATCAGACTCTTCTGTTCTGCTTTATTCACTCAACAGGGAAAAAAAATATACAAGGGTGGGTTATTGAAGCTTCTAGAAGTACGCCAAAAGTACGGTGTAAACACTTCACACATCCCTGAAAACTAATTGGCATACAATTCTGAACAGCACAATAGGTTATTGTTATCAAAATCTTCCCAGTCAGTCTTGGACATTTCGAAAGCGAATTAGAGCCGATGCTTTTGAAACATCTGTATAACATTTTGGCCCTCATTGTTTTAAGCTATCACAACTATACATGAAGTCTAGAAATTATGTATTATCAGGAAGTCAAAGTTTGTGCTCTCAAATCTACCCATCTCAAATTTCTTCTTAACATGTAGTAGTTTCCCTTTTTTTTTTCTTTTTAAGTTGGGGGAGGGGCTGTTGTATTCCAGCAATGTTGCTTCAACTGCAGTATTCCAGAAACTTCAGTGTACACTGACCTTGTGACAATGTACAAAAGAAAAGATTTACTCATTTCAATGCAAATTCAATCAAAAATTTCTTCCTACATTTTGTCAAAGATTCACATTCCAGGTTAAGAGAGAGATGACTGTTTGACAAATGCATGTTTTCAAGTTTACTTCAGGGGCAGGGTTTGAAATTTCTAGGATACACACTTTGGGTGGATGATGGAATACCCTTAATTTCTTGGCCAATAGCTCAGTCCACATCAATTAACTACTCCTCTAGATCAGCTTTCCCTCTTGGCTGATTCCGAGATTTGGGAGAGGGACACGATTTCCCACACATATCATAAAGGAAAATCCTCATTATTCATAATCCTAAAAAAAAAAAAAAAATCAATGATTTGCGACATTCAATATCATTTCTCAAACTTTCTATGAAGTTTCCTTAAAAAAAAGATTTTTTAAAATTTCAGGTGGCGACTTGAAAAGATTTCAACTCAAGACAGTTTAAAGAGAGTCAAGTACTGCCTACTTGGTTCAATAAACATACCAAATAAAACTCTGCTAAAATAATTCAATTTTTCAAAAAGCTTGTGTGAAAAAGCTTGTTAATTCTGTTTGGCCTTACTTTTCTAGCTAATGGAGCAATGCTTCAAGTAGACAACCCAATCACCACCTTCTGTCTCACACAATTGCTTGCAATGCCTTGCTACAGAGCTTAATCTAGGATTTTTGAAAGGGGGGGGGGCAGTCCCCCCCCCCCCCCCCCCCCATGTCCAAAAAGTCGAAGTCGAATAGGGTGGGTGCACACTTCATTTTTGGAAAATATCCAATATGGCGCCTTAAACTCTTTGAACTTCTTGTCAGTGATCGAGATGGAGGAGAAGAACGCCGCCGATTGGTTGATTTACACTAACAGCCAATGAAATATCAAGAAATCGTTTGCTCCTGCTCAGTCCTTGTTTCAGTTTTTCAAGCAGACAACAAACGAGCACCCGCAACAATCAGTGAACAGGGCGGGCAGTTCTGCAACTGTGCAGGAGTCTGCTCGCGTTAGACTCGATAACTGCGGGAAGGAACAGATTTTCGGGGGATTATCCAATCCCTCACTCTAGATTAAGCTCTGTTGCTATTCGAAAGGACCCCCTTTAAGCACGGCAATACTACAAGGGCAGGATGAGACAGACTGTTGGTCAACATCCTTTACCCCAAGAGGAAGATGAGAAAACTTTTTGGTCTCATATGCAGTACCAAGTCAACAAACTCAAGCAGAATTTCAATGAATAGGAGAAAGCCAAATTACTCCGATTCTGTGGGGCAAGAGGTACTTGTGGGTATGGCAAAGTAGCCGCAATGAAAGAAACACTCTTGGAGACACCTGTCAGCCACATTCATTCCGAAGTTGAAGTCCATGAAGAGATTCTCTTGAAGTCAGACGACTACCTCCAGGAGGTGGCTTACATGAACCGAGTATCGGAGTACTGCCGATTTCGCTGCTGCTCTACCTTTAAGCTCAATACAGTTGAGGCTGCTACAGTGCTAGTATTGGCCTGAGCCTGAAAGTACACCTTACAATTCTTGGTTACCTCCCCCTTGGTGATGCCTCTTGGTGGTGCCAATGTATGCGTCTTTCTAGCTGAGGCAGACAGAGATAAAGTGATGCCTGTACTGCCTTTGGGAGAATATAAACAGGGTTAGGAGCAGAAAATCATAGCTATACTGAAAAGGCCGGGGGGCCAGGGGGCCACTTTAGGTCCCCGGTGGGATGCAGGGGCAACGCCCTGCTGGGGGGGTCTAAAGAAAATTTGTCTCGCCAAGACACTTTTGTGGCCGCTCCTTGAATATGAAGTTAATAATTTACTTCTATACAAAAAGATTCCAAATATGACAAAATATGACTTACGGCTTAAACATCAAACTGAAAATGTTATGCTAAGTACTAAGAATATATCTTAAATTCAGTAAACCATCAAAACACAAAACAGGATACAATGTATAAATACTACTCACCAGTGATGTTAATAGAAGATAGTGGCCAAATTTCAATCACTTAATTCGTAAGTTCCAGAATGAGGATTCCTGTTTTGGGTTTTTTTTTCTTTCTTTTTTTTTAGTCTTACATGGCTTAAATTCAGCACACAGTCAATGTCTGCATTAGCACTGGACTGGAACAAACACTGAGCAAAATCAAAAGCTGCGCTGCAGTGGGCCAATCTTACAACAGAAATTAGTGGCTGCTGGCACTGGGGCATACGAAAAATTAAAGTCAATGGTTAGAGTTGATGAACCTAGAAAATAAATCAGTAACCCCAACTGAACAAATCTTGAGAAGAGAATCAGTGGCTGCAATGAGTGAACTTGAAAAAGTCTATCAGCTAAAGCAGCAAAGTGAGTATGGAACTGGGAAATTGGTGGCTGCAGTCCTTGGCTGCATTTGAAATGATGTGCACTGTATCTCCATGTATGTCAAGGAGATGCAGATGATCTCGACAAATGAGCATCTCCACTCCACCTTTCCTTCCAGGCATCACACTTCAGTTGTCCATTAGGCAGCTAACAATGTTCTGCATTGGAATGCATTTGGCTGGGTCTGGTTTAGGTGCTGTCTTGGAATCTTCTTTCGGTGCTTATTTCTGTCTAGCATGGACTGCAGGCCAGCAAAAAATATTCTGAGCAGTGGCAACATTAAATTTCGTGGAAGCTGCCCAGCAGTTGTGTGATGACTTCGCCTCTTGCCTCGTCAAAGTATCTGGTCAGTACATTCACTATTTTGTTGTTGGCGTTTGTTCGTGGCCTCGTCAATGTTCAATGAAAAATGCCTCGTACGCAGTTTGTGTAACATAAATCTTCCCTAAAGGCTACTGCAACTCCCATGTGTCATAGTATATGTTGCGGTTTTCCTACACATGGAAAGCTGTTCCAGGTTTTGTGTACCATTGGCAAGTTTTTGACTGAAGGAGATTAAATCAGATGCCAGTGACAGAGGGTAAGCAGTGTTCCGCTAAAAATGCAAAAGTCCAAAAACTTGGCACCAAGCAGGGAAATTAACTTTAGACATCAGAGCCATTACTGGAGCAGCAGCAGGAGGAGTTGATGTATGTTTCAGCAAATTCAATCTCTCCACATGTTTCGTCTCCTGGGAATGCACTTCGATCAACTTTTTTCCCATTTGACTTGCATACAAGCTTCCAACTACACAGTATACACCAAGCAGCGCCCACTTCATTTTTTTTTCTGCAGCCATTTTCGGAACGGACGATTCAATTCGTCCATCTCATCCACCCATTCCTTTCTCCACTTGTTATTCTTCAGGTCATACTGGACCTTCCATGCCTCGCTTCGTCGTTAATCAGCTCCGTTTTTGACAAATATAAAGCACGATGATATGGTCTTCGCGTATTGAAAACAAGATGGCGGATTTCAAATATGAGTGGCGCGAAAACCTGAATCAGAACACGGAAGGCGCACACATGCAAAAAAAAAAAAAAAAAAGGAAAAATTTGCTATACAGAATTCCGTATCAATACCGAAGGTCTCCCATCCCTGTATAAGGCAATGCCTGTAACACCTTTGGGGGAATATAAGGCGATGTTGTGATGTCTTTGGTGGAATATAAGGCGATGTCTGTAATGCATTTGGGGGAATATAAGGCGATGCCTATAGTTGTAATGCCTTGGGGGGAATATACGGTGATGCCTGTAATGCCTTTGGGGGAGTATAAGGTGATGCTGTGATGTCTTTGGTGGAATATAAGGCAATGCTTGTAATGTCTTGTACTGCCTTTCGGGGAATATAAGGTGATGCCTGTAATTCCTTGTAAAGCCTTTGGGGAAATATAAGCTAATGTCTGCAACACCTTTGGGGGAATATAAGGTGATGCCTGTAACACCTTTGAAGGAATATAAGGTGTCTGTAACGCTTTGGGAGAATATAAGGTGATGTCTGTAACACCTTGGAGGAATATAAGGTGATGTCTGTAACGCCTTGGGGGAATATAAGGTGATGCCTGTAATGCCTTTGGAAGAATATAAGGTGATGCCTGTAACGCCTTTGGAGGAATATAAGGTGATGTCTGTAACGCCTTTGGGGGAATATAAGGTGATGTCTGTAACGCCTTTGGAGGAATATAAGGTGATGTCTGTAACGCCTCTGTGGGAATATAAGGTGATGTCTGTAATGCCTTTGGGGGAATATAAGGCGGTGCCTGTAATATGCGTTTGGGGATATATAAGATGATGCCTGTAACGTCTTTGGGGGAATATAAGGTGATGTCTGTAATGCCTTTGGGGGAATATAAGGCGGTGCCTGTAATGCCTTTGGGGATATATAAGATGATGCCTGTAATGTCTTTGGGGGAATATAAGGTGATGTCTCATGTCTGTAATGCCTTTGGGGGAATATAAGGTGATGTCTGTAATGCCTTTGGGGGAATATAAGTTAATGTCTATGCCTTTGGGGGAATAGATGGTGATGTCTGTAATGCCTTTGGGGGAATATAAGGTAATGTCTATGCCTTGGGGGAATAGATGGTGATGTCTGTAATGCCTTTGGGGGAATTTAAGGTGATGCCTGTACTGCCTTCGGGGAAACATAAGGCGATGTCAGTAATGCCTTTGAGGGAACATAAGGCGATATATGTAATGCCTTGTAATGCCTTTGGCGGAATATAAGGTGATGTCTCATGTCTGTAATGCCTTGGGGGAATATAAGGCAATGCCTGTAATGCCTTTGGGGGAATATAAGGCGATATCTGTAACGCCTTTGGGGGAATATAAATTGATGCCTGTAATGCCTTTGGGGGGAATATAAGGTGATGCCTGTAATGCCTTTGGGGGAATATAAGGCGATGCCTGTAATGCCTTTGAGGGAATATAAGGTGATGTCTGTAATGCCTTTGAAGGAATATAAGGTGATGTCTGTAATGCCTTTGAGGGAATATAAGGTGATGCCTGTAATGTCTTTGGTGAAATATAAGGTGATGTCTGTAATGCCTTTGAGGGAATATATAGGTGATGCCTGTAATGTGTTTGAGGGAATATAAGGTGATGCCTGTATGTCTTTGGTCGAATATAAGATGATGTCTGTAATGCCTTTGGGGGAATATAAGGTGATGCCTGTAATGCCTTGGGGAAATATAAGGTGATGCCTGTAATGCCTTTGGGGGAATATAAGGTGATGCTGTAATGCCTTTGGGGGAATATAAGGTGATGCCTGTAATGTCTTTGGGGGAATATATGGTGATGCCTGTAATGCCTTTGGGGGAATATGAGGCGATGTTTGTAATGCCTTGTAACGCCTTTGGGGGAATATCAAGGCGATGTCTGTAATGCCTTTGGAAGAATATATAAGCTGATGCCTGTAATACCTTTGAAAGAATATAAGCTGATGCCTGTATGCCTTTGGGGAATATTATTTAATGCCTGTAATGCCTTTGGAGAGAAATATAAGGCAATGCCTGTGATGCCTTTGGTGGAACCTCCACCAGTAATAGCGCAGGTACCTGGACAGGCAAAAGTTCATGCCCCTCCCCACCTCCCTTCCCCCTCCCTGTCTTTCTGCCAAGAATATCAGATAGGGTCATGAACTCTGGCTGAAAACATAAGCCTTTGTTCCTCTTGTAGGAAGATCAATTCCCTGCTTGGATGGGTCCAGTGGTTTTCTACAGGGGTATAGGTGGTTTCCATTGGGTTGCACTAGATAGTTGGAAGGGGTTGGAGGGGGGGGTGGGTGGGAAATGCAGTGAGAGACGGAACTCGCTGCATCAGCTGCAAAGGGATGGTGCACAAAATGGGGCAGACTCGCAGTGCTGTGACTCAGAGGAGGGGCCCAGCATGAGGGCATGTGGACCCTGAAGAAAACCGAGCCATCAAGCTACAGCCTCCAGATCCAGAATGGAACAAACATACCTTATTCACTGCAAGGGATACAGGAATGGCCATGCAACCAGACACGGCCCGTAACAGCAGCTCAACACAACAGGATGTGAGGGGAAGAGGGAGGGTGGTGAACAGGCAGGACCCATTAATCCAGGAAAGCCTTCCCCACCCCGGACAGCACATGGCAGAGATCATCATGAATCCCTAGAGAGAGGTCATCGTGGACCCCTGGGAGAGAGAGTGACACCTAATCAGGATACACCAGACACCTGTGGTCCAAACACTAGACAGAGGTCATTGTGGGCCAATTTAAGTTTGAGCAGATCCCTCAGAACCTTGTGATGGACATGATGCCGATAGGTGTGGGTGAAGTGCATGTGCCTACTGTCAAAATGGGATCTTCAGCAGATGTTGTTTGCTAAATTACCTTTTATTGCAAACTTGTATTTACTCTTGCTTCCATCCCCTTTCAAACCACTAGTGCCAGTTACAATACAGAAACAGAGAGCATAAATCTGTAAATATAATCAGCAAGACATTTGGCTGAAGAATGAAAGTAAAGTGGAAGAGATACCGCATCATCTGCTGGTGACACAAGGTGGTGACAGAGGCATCTACTTTACAGCATTAGCCGTGACAAATTGGCCAGAGAGGTAACAAACTCTTAGCTTGACATGGTACAGAATATGATGCCAAATATCAATTATCCCCCCTCCCCCGCGCAAAAAAAATATAGACTTAAACAAAATTTCAAAGTATTTGCTGAACAAAAACGAAAGAAAAAATATACACACCAACTTAAACAAAATTTCAAAGTATCTGCTGAACAATAAAAAGAAAAAAAAATACAGTAACAATTCTATAGATTTAATCAATTCAAACCCGCACATCCACATACACTACCTGTGTCAAGTCCTCCTTGAGTTTCATCCATAGGTTCCTGCTTAACCCATGGTTGTCCTGGTGCATCATTTGCAGAGAAAGATGCGTGATCAGTTCGTCCCACACCTCCTGGTCTACCCTGAACTTGTGAAGATGATCCACCATCACCAACTTGTGAGGCTAATGATAACAACTCATCTGATGACAGCTGCTCTAGTTTCACCTCCCCAATACTGATGTTTTCTTGTGATGTGCTCTGAGAAGACACAGTAGCTGCTGGCATGGACTGCTGCCTGTTCCTCCACTGAGGAGACCGGTGACTGCTGCCACCACCTGGACTACGATGCGATGACAAACCTGTTCGTCTCTGATCTGAACTGCCTGAATAGGCCCGCTTCACACCTCTAGATGGAACTGTTCCAGAGTTTGTACTCCCTAAAGACACTGTCAGGTTGGTCTACGATAAAAATATCATCATCATCATCAGATGAAGCTCTTGGATCGGAAGTTTTAGATGTGTTGGCATCTCCTGGCGTCTTGCTCTTGTCTTTTTCCTTTGGCAAAGCATGGAAAAACTATTGCTGACAAATGTAACAGAATTCTCATCATTCTTACTGACTTTTTCATGCAAAATATAGTCTACTTTCTCTCCAGTGTCAATGTTGAGGTAAATGTGTCCTACAAGTTCAACCCCTCTTTGGAACTCTACATACCCATTGCACAGTGACTGCAAAAACTTGGTAAGAGATTCAATGAATTTGGTCGAGGAGTCATCATCCATCTTGAATTCTTTGCGAGAACTTTGTTACAGATGAAAACCTGGGGAAAGAAATGGCAAGATATTCATTTACAGTACTTACAGACTACAGCTCTTCAAAATCAATACTCCCATACTTGTTTAAGCTTTAAAAACAACACAGATCTTCAAACTAGCTGCAGCTCTGACAAAACAAAATAAAAATTAACTAAAGATATACGACATAAAAAAAAAATCTTGAATAAACACTACACAAAAAGAAATAAGCTAACTGTTCCAATCAAACTGCACACACACTTGCTCGAAATTCTACAAGGATGAAGAGAAAGCACATCCTGTTCAAAAGCATCCTTTTACTAAAATGCACTATGCATCAGCAATCTGAAAAGTTATTTGGAAATTTTCAGTCAGCCTTAATTCAGTTTGGATAGAAATACTATATGCATAAAGAGAGAAACAAGGTAATGCAGCTGGTAAATCTGAAAAGTTATTTGGGAATTTTCAGTCAATTCAGTTTGGACAGAAAGAATATATTCATAAAGAGAGAAACGAGGTTCTTGAAAAAGAGATGACAAACTCTACAGTGGAGGGTACGAGTGAATGTGTCAAGTTTTCATTTGGAATGAAGGGAGAGGAAAGAGCAATGGGTGAGGAGGGATGGACAGCGGAACCAACAGCAACTATGAAAAGCCAAGGTAGAGGCAAAAACTTGTCGCTAAATCTAGAAAACCATGCAAGCCCAAACAATTTTCTTACTACAACTGACTACTGGACCACCATTTTCATCACTCCTGCATCATACACACTATGCAACCTTTCCCTTTCCCCCTTTCTAACGTCCTTTTCCTATCCTCCCTTTAAACATAGAAACATACCTATTGTCATGCCAGCACGACCAGAAGCTTTATAATAAATAAAGGCAAAATACATACAACTATCTGCTTTTCATACAGTTCATGTGACTGGTGAATTTTCACACTCCACATGCATACCTTGAATTCTTTATCCAACACCGGGGTATCTTACAGTCTTAAGCGCTTACTGTATAACTGTATGAACACTGAATATGACAGACCAATATGTAAGCAGGGCTGGAAACATTTTAATTTGTTCACAAACCAATGGGGCCAGTGGATAAAATTTTTTTACTAGCCCGCAAAGTTTTCACTTGCCCAGGATCTGAAACAACTTTTTCTTTTTTCCTTTCTTTCTGCAACCAATAGCAAGCATTAAAATCGACAGTAACCCTAACTTCAAGCTTAAAAAAAAAAAATCAGGAAATCCCAGCAAAGCAGCAGTGTTTTTAAATGATGCAATGTAACTGTTATACAGAGAAGTCCCTCTTCTTCAACGCAGACAAAATGAAGATAGAAATAACTATGTCTGCGGAGACAGCAGGGCATTCTAACAGTATCACCTTCACGCACATTAAGTGCCAATGACGAAGTCGACAGCCCATTTAGATTATAAAATAAAAACATCTGATTTTCTTCAAGAAATGATCAGTGCAGTCAGCTCATTTCCAATGGCCTAAAAGAAGTTTCAGATAAAATCCACTCGCCCATCCATGTTTGCTCTTGTCTATACCGACTTCTTTTGTCCAGTCCTGGTAAGTGTGCGAGTCTGCACCTTCCCAGTTCAGTTAAGATGGTGATATTCAAGCTGACGTGCAAAATCATAAGAATTCTGTGTGTTCAATGATGCGAAAATCACAATTTAATGTAAAGGCTTGATAATAAAAGCCAGACACACACATAAAATATCCTCTGGACACACTGTCTCCTACCAAAGTGGTGTTCAAACAGTAACAAAAAGCTTCCTGCTGCCCACATGGATGCATTAAATTAAAGGTTCAGACTGTTGGCGTGCTTACATCCCCAGCAAAAAAAAAAAAAAAAAAAAAGAAAAACAAAAAAAAAAAACAGGTAACCAAATAATCAAATTAAAGTTACACATTGCATTCTTAACTAGTTGCGCGCATTAGATTCAAATCAATGTGCCAATGTCAGACCATTCCTTCTGATGAGTCACTGTTAATTTAGAACACATGGTTCAGTTCAAATTATCTTCACATAATTATCTAGCTCCCTGAGTCCCTCCCTACTCATCCCCCCCCCCTTCCCCATTTTCCAAAGACCTCAAATTGAGAAAAACCGAAGATGGTGCAAGTTCATGACTGGACAAACGCACCAGCTCTCCTTTGTTACAACTTCTGATCGTGCCATCTCCAATGGAGCAGACACAAATCTTTGTGCATGTTTGCAGTTTTTGGATGACCAAACTATTTGTTTGTTGACTTGTTTCTTTTTCTTGCTTCTTTCTTTTTCATAAATCTGCTGAATTTTATACCTCTGTTAAGATTCTCTGAGTTGGCAAAGAAAATTTTTTTTTTTTTTTTTTTTTTTTTTGCTGTCCCAACCTCTGCGCCACCTCACGAGGCAGTGCACCCACGCCGCTCATTCCGACACCCCATCCACAGCCACAGCCTGGTCGGCCCCGCCGCAGCCCCAGCACCAGCAATCCACAGGAAGCAGTCAATGTCAAGTCGTCAAGAGGCTACCGACCGTAGGAGACACTGCACTGCTGCCGAGTCACTTCGGTGGTGTTCAGTGGCTGTTCTGATCTAACATACGCAGGACACCACCTACTACGCTCCCTACTGACGACAATAATTGCTTAGTCGCGGAGCCGACGTGAGTGAGCTCTCCCTCCAGAGGGGGCGCCACCACGTCCGTCCAACGACAGCCCCATGGACTCACCAATACTGGTGACCCCGACGGAACCAAACCAAGGCCACAGACGTGGAGAGGACATCATCGAAACTGAGGTCACCATGAGAGCAGGGCATGAAGGGCCACAGATTTTAACTTTTTTTTTTTTTAATGCTGATCAATGAGAATGAGGATGATTAAGATGAAGCTAAGGATTTCCATGTCGGTCTGAGACTACATGACAGGGCTGTACTATAAGCTTCCTTTCATAGTATATCCGGCGTCAACCAGGCCCAAGAGATACAGGCACCTGCAGCAGTGTGGTCAGGAAATTTGAGCAACACTCTCAGAAACGCATCCATTAAGTGGATGAAACTCGACTGTGTGGTCCCAGTCTTCCCAACTGAGTCCGCAGCAAACTCACCTCTGGGTAGGAGCCGGTCGGGGCAGAAAAAATCCAGATGAATCTGATGGGATTGGAACCCACGACCTGCCAGCCAGGAGTCCGCAACACTAACCACTTCGCCCCAGTAGCTGGAAAAGAAATCTTGATTTTCCTCTATCTTTCCCAACCCAATGCCATACTTTTCTCTTCCAAACTGGGAAAAGGGTTCCTCATTTTTCCAAAACTGTCTCATAAATCCTGGTGACAGTAAAAGATCACAGAACTGACAAAAATCTTTCAATGCACTGCCTCACCTAACCTGTTCCACTGTAAGTTCTAAACAGCAATGACTTCACTATGTGTCTCTGAAAAAAAAAAGTGCAAAGTTGATTCAAACTAATCTGGACTTTTCAACCAATTAGAATAACAAAAAGTGTGCACCTGAAGGTTCTTACTTTTAATTATTTCAATAATATGTATACCTTTAACTTTTAGCCTACAGTGCACACAGCTCCAAGAGAAGTAACTCTAGTCGAGGATTCTTGGTAGCCTGACATGCCCTAGTTCTTTGCAAAGTTCACGTTCGCTTTCTGCAGCTGAGACAAAGAACCCCCCTTTACGACTTGAACTGACCGCATTTCTGGTACCGGCCCTTTCGTCTGCTAGTCTACTCAAAATGCCAGCTCTGCGCCAACAAATCATTTCTTTAGAACGAGCTGCTGTTTCAATGTATTCAAGGCAGTTCCAATAACAAAGGAGAGTCGATCGACAGTGGAGATGATTGATAGGGAAGATGAGGGATGTCTATTTGAAGATTTCTCGATTACAATGACAAATCAACCGATTCGACTGATTCAGTAACACACATACAGGCGCAAACTCTGCGCTTGCTTTTTATTGTGTGTTTTGGTTTCTTCATTTATCCGTGCGTTGTCTCAACGCAGGATCTCTTAGAGTTTTGAAAATACATTCATCTAAAAGTCCTTGATTTTTCTTCTTTTCGGACATACCAAACATGATGTTAACACAGACCAAACACACATAAAATAAATTCCAAAAAACTGCCAAAATCGCTACGTAGGCTGGGGTTTCAGCGCGAGTGGCTGTGTGTGGGAGGGGGGAAACTCACACTGCACACATACGCAGCGACAGTGCCATGGATTCCCGACTGGGAGGTCATTGGTTTAATTCCCAAATAAGCCATTTATTTGTGGAATTTTTCTGTCCAACCGCATGTGACCCAGAGCCAAGTTTGCTACAGATTCAACAGGGAAGACTGGCACCAAACAATTAAGTTTCATCCACTTAAAGTCAATGAATTCCTCTCCGAGTGTTGCTCAGATTTCCTGACCAACACTTAAGGTGTCTGTTATCTCTCGAGCCTGGCTGATGCCAGCAATAAAGTAAGTGTTGAGTATAGCACTATCAAGCAGTGTCTGACTAGAATGGAGCACCGTTGAATCATCTTCTTCATCCTCATCAATCAGTTGAGAAAATGTTTCAAGTTCCATTTCCCTTCATGCTCTGCCCTCAAGATCTTCATTTCAATTTCCTCTTAATGTCTATGCCTCGATTAAGTTCTGTCAGGGTCACCGGTATCTGCAAATTCATGGGGACCGTTGCTGGATGAATTTAGGTAGAGCCCATTTCAGGGGTTCACGCTGGCTTGACTACTTGCAATTACTGTCGTCCAGAGAGGGCTTAGTAATGGCATCTTGTGCATGCTGGATCAGAACAGGCTCTATTTAATATACCACCTGACTGACTCGGCAGCAGTGCAGTGCCTCCACTGGTAGATTTGTCTCATGATGACTTGGCATCGCCTGCTCCCTGTGGACTGCCAGTGCTAGGGCTGCAGTAAAACAAACCTGTGGATTGCTAGTGCTAGGGCTGCAGCAAAACAAACCAGGCGGTCAATGTGGAAGTAACCCGGAGTGAGTGGTGTTTAAGAAATGATCCTGAAGTGGCATGGAAGATAAGTCAGCCAATAAAAAAGAAAAAAGAGAATCATTTATGCATCTTCAGGACTCCCAATGATGCATGCTATGTATGTTATCAACATTAAAATTGAATAATGACATAGTATTTCAATAGTTGTATACCTTTGCGATACGTACATTTTCAGAAAAAGTTGAAAGACTTTTTCCCCCTCCTGACAAGATCATCATACTATAGCAGATAGCTGATAGTTGACAATTTACTTTTTCTCCTGTATCACCTATAGCATATCAGTTTCCATCAAAGGAAAAGAATTTGTAAACTGGAAACTCAAGTGAAGAGAATGGATATTAACTCTGCCGCCATGAGAAACACAATTGTGAAAAAATCAAATTATTAATAAAATAGCCAAGTCAGAAGTAAAAAAAAAAAAAAAAAAGGGGGGGGCACCAAATCTGAAAAGATGTTTTAACATCAAATTGTTACTTGCATACAAATGAACACCAAAACTTAACATTCAAAATAGAACTACTTCGCTTACATATACAAAATGTATATAGTGTATCTTAAAATTTATTTTAATTTCAGTAAACAACATACTATGAATGGGAAAGCATGACAGCGGTAGTATTATGCAATTTAATTAGCAGCATGTTGTTCTTTGCAGCTCTCATGCGACTCCCTAAAAACAGAAAATTTGACAAAGAAACATCTAAAGAGGGTCAGCATTTCTGTGTGATGCTCAAAGCTCTGGGACCTCCTGATCCAAGACTACATCTGCCCACAAAGGTCAAGTTACAGCCCACAGTTACTTCTCCTAGTCTAGAAAAAAGGGTGGTTTTATATTTAATGTCAATGCCTAATTTCAGTAAAGGTTCAACTAAGCAGGCGCGCGCGCGCGCGCACACACACACACACACACACACACACACACCACCACCACCCATGAGATAATTCTGATGAAAATCAGTGTAACTAAAGCTTGGCCAAGCCCCCACCATTTAACCATCACTCCTGAGACAATCTGAACTGGACCATTCATAACTTTAGACTGAACCCTAAATTTCTCAGTCAGATACCCCTGAACATGAGAACCTTACTCAATGCATACAAAAGGTAACATTCTCACGCTGCTACTACATTGCTTTTAACCAGAACTTGGCTTTTTTGATTTATTCTAAACCTTAACCAACCACTGCTCTCATCCTGTAGAACCACCTGTCCCAGAGTCCCATGTACCTACCTATCCTGTAGTTAGCCTGCTAAAATCGTCAATTGCTGATGATGACTGCACAGAAATTGATGACATCTGGAAATCTGCAGGGGTAACACTCTGTGGGTTCACACAAATAGAAGTTACCAGATGAAAGCTTTTCTACAGTTGAAATCAATTTCTGTCAACTCTCCAGTGACTGAAACCAGTTCATGGGCTTAGTAATTAGTAGGTTGTGTCCTGAGTATGTTGGATCAGAACAGGCACCACTGAACACCACCGAGGTGACACAACGGCAACGAGGTCTCCTCTGGTGGGTTAACTCTTGATGACTTGACATTGACGGTTCCCTGCCGATTGCCAATGCCGGGGGGCTGCAGCAGGACAGGTCAGTCTGTGGCTGTGGACAGGGGGTCAGAATGAGCAGCTCAGGTACAATGCAACTGAGGTGATAAGAAGATGGGACAGAAATTTTTTTTTTTTTTAAATGCTTTGTGATTAGTTGACATAAATTTCTATTCTCGATTCGCAAGTAAAAATGTACATTCAGTATATCCAGTACGGCAAAAACAGTCGAGTTCACAATGCTGTGAAAATAAGTTAAATTTCTGACAAGAGATTGCTAAAATCGACTTCACAGAAAGTTTAAAACAGTTTTAAGTTCAGTAGGTGTGTTCCCTCCCTCATGAAAAGAATATTTCAGACTACAATTAAGAATCAGTTCAAGATTAGTTCACTGTAACTCTGCAAACCAGACTGTGAGCTTCCATCTAACTTCTAAGCGAGAATCAATGGCTTGCCATTAGTTCCCAGTCTAGGTTCGTGAACCCATGGTTCAATGAAAAAACAAAACAAAAAACAAAAAAACAAACAGGCTTACTGCAGACTGTCAATAATCCTGATTATTGCCCTGATATGTGCTTTAAATCAAATCTCTTGACTCTATATTGCTTGGCCCATAAACAGAAAAAAAAGGCAACTATTCATAATGAAAAGATGTATAATCATTTCCTGATTTTTTTTTTTCAAAAACAGGTCCATTTTGCCACATTGTTCAGTTTCACAATAACAGTTCAATCAGCAAGGGAAAATGCCAAACCATGGGTCACACTGGGTGTGAAAGGGTGGGCTTGTAAGTAGGCATTGTGTTATGGTTCTGGATCAGGATCAGGATTTGGGGTGTTGTATCAAAACAACTTAGCCTATTTAGGTTTTATACGCTTCTTTTATAATATATATATATATTTTTTTTTTCTTTTTCTTTTTTTTTTAAGCCTATTTAGACTTTATGTGCCCCTTCCCTGTGTGTGTGTGTATGTATGTATATATATATATATATATATATTTTTTTTTTTTTTTTTTTTTTTTTTTTTTTTTTTTGTCTGTTGGTCCAGTCATAGGCTAGCTCAGTCTAATTTATTATTCATCAAATTCATATTTTATTTCAGTTATAATCTCATGTTCTTAAATACATTAATACTAGGTGCATGTGTTGATGTTAGTTGTTAATTCATTCCAAATTTGGTTACTCTGTTAGTAAATGTACATTTTCTCAAATCGGTTCTGGAATATTGTTTAAGTATCTTATCTTCAATGTTCCTTGTTGTATTTTTCTGTGGAGCACAGAAAAAGCTTGCCCTATCAACATCATCAATACCTTTAAATATCTTACACGTTTGAATCAAGTCTCCTCTTATTCTTCTTGCCTCAAGCGTTGGAAGTTGTAGATATTTTAATCTTTCCTGGTATGAATAATCCTTTATATTATGGATCATCTTTGTTGCTCTTCTCTGAACCTGTTCTTGAGCTTCTGATTGTTTCTTTAGCATTGGATAACATACAGTATTTCCATATTCAAGAACAGGTCTAACTAGTGTCTTATATAATTGTAAAAAAAAAAATGTGCCCTGTTCTATAAATGTAAAGGTTCTATTATTCCAATCATTTTGTCGGCCTTGTTAGTACTATTCGTAATATGTTTGTCAAATAGCAAATTTGTGTCAAAGGTCACACCTAGGTCTTTCTCTTCCTTACATTTAGATACTTTTACTTCCTTGTCCCCAATTTTCATTATATAATCCTTTTGTGGGTTTGATTTTCCAATATGAAGTAGTTCACATTTTTCTGCATTGAAATATAGGTTCCAAGTATCAGACCACTGTATTAATGTTTCAATATCCTTTTGTAATTCTTTACACAATTTTCAGAGAGTTATAAAGTTTTGTGTTATCTGCAAAAATTTTACATGTACTCTTTAACTCTACAGGGAGATCATTTAAAAACACCGTGAATAATATTGGTCCCAAAATATTGCCTTGTGGTATCACACTAATAACATCAGCACAATGAGAGAAAGAACTACCAATCCTTACCTTTTGAGTTCTTTTTGATATGTAGTCTCTAACCCAACCAAGTACATTCCCTACAATTCCATAAGACTCCAATTTCTTTAAGAGTCTTTCATGTGTGATACTGAATCGAATGCTTTTCTGAAGTCTAAATACATAAAATTTTGCATATACTGCATGTTAAAAACTCAAAGGTCTATAATTCCCTGTGTCTGTTGTCTAGGCTACCTGTTTATTTAACAGTTTTGACTTCATTTATCTAAATATATGATTCACATGTCCTGTAATGTTTGTTTACAAATGATGCATGCACAAACTGCCCTATGATCTTGACCCATAAACTAAAAATAACAAACGTTTTCTGTTTGCAATGGCAAGGCTGGTATGAACTTCACCCGATGCCCCAACCCCCCCACCCGGTTTTCTCATCTTGTACATTTTCACTGACTTTGACAAAAACATTCCCAATTCTCTTTGAAAAGCAAAAAAACTACTTTTTTTTTTTAACCGTAGCGACCATCATAGCTGCTCGATCTTTTGTCTTTGGGTGTGATTTCTACCAACCAATAAGCGTAGCTGCCCCGCTCTGCCTTTTACTGCGAAGTCCGTCTGTTGTTCGCCGGTCTCCGACTGGCTGATAATCACCTATCACAACCGATGTTCCTCAAGCCGGCTTTGAATTAGACATTATCTTATAAACCAAAAATGAAGAACCGCGACAATCAAGAAAACGTTGAGCGCAAGCTAAACTTGTGCGTATACCTTCTTCAATCACTAGTTTCAAATTACCTTTTCTGCTTCAAGTTCAAGATTTCGATTTGAACATGGCCGTCTGCATGCACCAAACACGCTCAACTTATCTAAATAAAACCCAAAAGATCGAGACTCTTAAGAATGATTAAACTTTGTTCATTCAAAAGCTTACCAATCAATGAACGTAAGCAAACGGGAATATCAATGTCAACCCACAGACGCTATCGAAACGACGCAAAAAATAATGTGTGATGGGTTGACCCCCCGCTGCTGCTGCTTCGAGGAAGCTTGTAACTCCCAGCATTCCAAGCGATCTCGGGTCAGAGCGCTCGTGCTGCAGGTTCGGCTCGGGTTCGGAGAGGCTCACGTGACCAAGTCAGGCATTAGCTGACTGGCTACAGGCTACATGTGTAAAAATTGATTATGAAGCCAGATGTAACTTCTTGCTTGTTACTTCTGTTCTCGCAAGAACTACTCGCCCGCAAGTTTGACCAGTGCGACTGAGGGTCGTTTGCATGTGCTTGTGACAGGTATTTCAATCACCCAGAGTTAGATTGGATGGAAGAGTTATCTCCCAAAGACACAGATCACCCAGCAACAAAGTTCATGGAGGCTGTTAGGGACTCTTTTCTTGTTTCAGCACATTCAACAAACAACACATTACAGAAGTGATCAGACTCCACATGTATTATACTTGGTTTTTACCACAGAGCAAGCTATGATTGACAGTACTAGACATGAAGCCCCTTTGGGGAAAAGTCATCATTAATCTTTGTTTTTTGAATACAGATGTTATATGTGCAGAGAAGATCAGACTGTTCTTACAGGCTGAATTTTGCCAAGGGGGATTACGGTGCTCTTAGGGACAGAGTCTCAGCTCAGAATTTAGTTGGAAAATCAGAGACATGAATGTGACAGATGCATGGAACACTGTTAAGACTGAGGTACTTTCACCAATAGACACATGTGTTCCTAAGGTGAAGGTTAGTTATGGAACCAGTAAGCCCATGTGGATGAAGTCAGATGTGATGGCAAAGATAAAGAAAAAGAAACAGGCATACAAGAAGTACTTGCAGACTAGGGAAGGAACTGATTATTTGCTAGAGCCAGAAACCAAGCTAAGAAGCCTTGTAGGGAAGCAGTGAAGACTTTAGAAAAGACGGTTGCTAAGAATGCTAAAAAGAACCCCAAGGCTTTCTTTGCTTATGCACGTTCTCAGACCAAAATTAGAGAAGGCGTTGCAGACTTGAAGGACGGACAGCGTAAAGTATCAACAGATGAGGCAAGGCTACACTTCTGAATGCCTTTTTAGAAATGTTTTTTTTACGGATGAGGATCTTAGTGATCTATCGTCCTGCGACGAAGCAAAGGTGGACTCAGCTCTATCAAATATAGTTATTAGTCAGGAGGCTGTGCGTAAGAGACTGTTAGGTTTGAACCCAAGCAAGTCATCAGGACCAGATGGTTTCCACCCTCGTGTACTGAAAGAATTAGCAAACGAACTTGCAGAGCCACTTGCTTTAGTGTTTCAGAAATCCCTCAGTGGGGGTATTTTACCATCAGATTGGAAAGACGTTCAGGTTACTCCTCTTTTCAAAAAGGGAGACAGGAGTACACCAGCAATTATCGCCCAGTTAGTCTTAAAAGTGTAGTGTGCAAGGTATGGAGGGCATTGTTCGCGATAGTGTTATTCATCACTTAACCAGCCATAAACTCTTATCAGAGTGACAGCATGGTTTCGTATCAGGCAGATCGTGTATCACGAACTTGTTGACCACGTTGGAGGATTGGACCGACATGTTAGACTCTAGGTCTTCAGTAGATGCGATATACCTAGATTTCGCTAAGGCATTCGAATCCACACTTAGTGTGAATGGAGCTGCATCAGGCTGACGGCAGTGAAGAGCGGCGTGTCACAAGGCAGCGTGCTGGAGCCTGTGTGTTTTTGTGGTGTTTATTAATGACCTTCCATGCGTTGTGTCTAGTCTCTGTTCATGTATGCAGATGATACAAAAGTGTACAGACAAGTTGACAGAGAAGAGCATAGAGAACAGCTTCAGAATGATTTGGACAGTCTTGTCAACTGGGCAGATACATGGCAGTTACGTTTTAATGCTGACAAATGCAAGGTCTTGCATTTAGGCAAGAAAAACCCACAGTTCAATTAAGATATGAGAAAACATGGCAGTGAGGAGAAGGTTTGTTTGCAAGCTACTGAGTTAGAGGAAGATCTGGGTGTGAATGTGGACAAGGAACTGAAATTTCCTAAACACATTGAGATTCAGGTGAACAAAGCTAATAGACACCTTGGTCTGATCCGAAGATCTTATGATTACTTAGGTGCTGACTCCATGAAGCTTTTGTTTGTTGCATTGATTCGTCCACATTTAGAGTTTGGAAACGTTGTGTGGGCTCCACATCTAGAAAAGACAAAAGAAAAAAAAAATTGTTGAGGGAGTGCAAAGGCGAGCAACAAAAGTTATTCCAGGACTGAAAGGTTTGAGTTATGAGGAAAGGCTAGAAAAGATGAAACTACACAGCATGTCTTACAGAAAGAGGAGATCTTGTAGAAGTGTTTAAGTATACACATGGACTGTACATGTTGGAAAATTCCTTGTTTGACAAAGAGGTTAGGACAATCGCCAGGGGACATAGCTTTAAGCTATTTAAAAAAAAAAAAAAAAAAAAAAAACTCACACACACACACACACACACACACACACACACACACACACACACAGATGCAGCACAAGTCCTCGACAAAACTTCTTTTCTCAACGTGTGGTGGAGATTTGGTTCCTTCCATGTTGCTGAAGCACCTTCCTTGAACAGTTTTAAATTAGACAGACCGTGTCATGAAACAGTACGTAGTGGAAGTAAGGGTATATTGAGCTTGTCAGGTTTATTGTACCCCCTCTGTTTCTCGCCATATGAAGGAGTGTGCCACCGTGGTGAGTTATCTTTTGTTAGCTGCCCAGAATACTGTCCCTTTCATCATACAACAATGGCCGGCGAAAAGGACAGCGAAAGACGATGAGACATTTTTGGTTTTTTGCACTTTTTCTCTACGATTAGTCATGTTGAAATGTATGTCCAAAGGAATACGCGATATTTGACTTTCAAGCTAATATAAGTTTTAGATACATTGGACGTTTTCCTACCGACAAGACATATTTTCATGTCACGTAGAATTAGAAAATGGTACCATTTGCTGTACTTCAGAATACACATGTATTTGATAAATTGAACCTCCCTCAAATGGGTAAGTCGAACTTCCGGTTCAATTTAGCCATTAGGGTTCAATGTACCCGGATTGTTTATCATCTTTTTTCACTTAGCTTAAGAGACATTTACCACCACAACCCTCTTTCTCTCTCTCTCTCTCTCTCTCTCTCTCTCTCTCTCTCTCTCACACACACACACACACACACACACACACACACACACACACACACGCACATACATATGCATACACACATGCACACACACACACACACACACACACACACACACACACACACACACACACAAAACCAAGGACGCACACGCAGACACATACATACACAAACTCTCTCTCTCTCTCTCTCTCTCTCTCTCTCTCTCTCTCTCTCTCTCTCTCTCTCTCTCTCTCTCTCTCTCACCCTCTCATTTGCTGTTTTGCTGGTTTCAGTTACGGCAAATGGACAGAAGATGACCTGTCCAGATGTATCCTGGCAGTGAAAAGAGGTGAAGGTCTCAACTCATCAGCAAAGGCTTTTGGTGTGCCAAAGGCAACCCTCCTGCGTCATATGCACAACCGAAACAAGTGGGCAAATGACACTGAAGCATTTTGGCCGCCCAACATTCCTGCCTCCTGATCTAGAAGAAAATCTTGTTAAGTACATTCTAGATATAGACAGAATGCTCTTTGGATTATCTAGAGGGGACCTGATGAAACTCGCTTTTGACATTGCTGACAGGAATGGTCTGAAGCATGGTTTCAACTCTGTCAAGAGGACTGCAGGTCAAGACTGGTACAAAGGTTTTCTGTCTCGTCATCTGGACATCTGCTTACGTCAGCCTGAGGCAACTTCCATTGCATGTGCTCACGGCTTCAGTAAAGCAAATGTGATGGAGTTCTTTGGGTATCTGGAAATCCTCATTGAAAGGTATATCCTCTCAGCAACCCATATTTTCAATATGGATGAAACAGGAATCTCTACTGTTCCCAGAGTGCTAACAAAACGAGGCAAAAGTCAAGTCCGGTCCATGACCAGTGGAGAGCGAGGAGTCACAACTGGCGTGTTTTGCATGAGTGCAGCAGGACAATATGTTCCGCCCATGCTCATTTTTAAGGGAAAGCAGATCAACCCTCAGCTGGAGTTGGGAGCCCGTGCAGGAACATTGGTCACCTGTAGCGACAGCGGGTGGATGACCAGGGAAACTTTCTTGGTCTACCATCAACACTTCATCTCTTCTGTCAAACCAACCAAAGAGGATGCTGTACTACTAATCTTGGACTGTCATAGCATCCACACAAAAATCTTGAAGCCATTGACCTTGCCAGACAGAATGGAGTGGCAATGTTATCCCTCCCACCTCACACAAGCCACCGCCTGCAGCCTTTGGATGTTTCCTTTTTCCAGCCTCTCAAACAGGCCTACAACAGAGCAGTCACTACATGGATGCGAAACAATTCCGGAAAAGCTGTCACAGTATACCAAGTGGCTCATCTGCTGAACGAGAGCTATTGTCAAGTTGCAAGTATACAGAACGCTGTACGAGGCTTTGAGAAATGTGGTATTTGGCCCTGTAAGAGAGATGTCTTCTGTGACTCTGATTTTGTGCCTCATATCACTGTCACCTCAAAGTCACCTGAAGCAGACACACTGACTGTGGACGTCGCTACAGGTCAGTGTGATTCCACAGCAGCGTCCTTTCAAGTACATGCAGAAAAATCACCAACTTTTGAAGCAGATACTGACAAAGCACCAGAAGTTACCACAGATCCAAGGCAAGCCACGAGTATGAAAAATGACTCCAGATCAGAAAGATGTGAGTCATTTTTTGCAGAAGGCACTTGCAAAGTATTGAACACTAGCCCTGATGGAAGATTTGTTCAGGAGTATTGCTATTGGACTGGACAAAGATCTCCAAACAGCAAAACGAGACCGCAATGGATGCCCATAGGATGCTCGCCTAAAGACCAGAGAGCAGCTGAGAGCAGATAAACTGAGGGCAGATACTGTGGATTTCATGATGGCTCACATTGAGGATTACCCAAGGACTGGGACAGGGTGGCCTGAATGGTGATCAACCCCGTGGCAGGATCAACTTAACAATTGAAGAACGGCTCATCAAGATGTCCGGCCCAACAGATTACCTGGAGAACTTGAACTTTGTGCCCTCTCATCCTTTCTGTGCAAGCCCGTCATAGTTGTTGATGCACATCTAAAGAGTATTGTCAAGTACAACCTCGACAAATTTGCAGGAGAACGGGCACTGTATCTACAATTGGTCAAACTCAGAGCTGATGTAGGCCACTACAATTGTGTGCTGTTCACTCCAGTGAGGAATAGTCCCTCAACAAGCCAGTGCCCCTCAGCCAGTAACAGTCCTTCATCAAGCTACAGCCTGAAGGAGGTGAAAGTCCTCAGAGCGGCCATTGTCCCCCAGCCAGTAGGCCTGATGGCCCCTTACTCAGTCACTGTGTCACAGTCAGTGATGATTTCCAAGCCAGCTACTATGCCCCAGCTAGTGACAGTCTTTCGGTCGGCAATGATCCCTCCACCAGTTGTCCCCCAGCCATCAACTGCTCCAGTGATGAACCCCTGTCAGTCAGTTGTTCACAAACACCAGAACAATCTTCAGCAGGGCAATCTTTGATTAACAAACGAATTTCGCCAGAAGACATCTCTCCTTTGCCAAAGAAAAAACCTGGCTTATTGAAGAAGAGGCTCAGCAGTCGGTCACATTCTTTTGTGATAACGTCGAGTCCACACAAAGAACATCTAGCTGCTCAAGCCAAAAAAGTTATCAAATCACCAAGGGCATCAAAGATTTCTAAAAGTCGAATCGGAGCAAAGAAATCATCCAAAGCAAAGGCCAGCAAAGACAGCACCAGCCAGAAAACTGCCCCTGAAGATGAAGACTGGACATGCTGCATTTGCTGTGAAAGCCATGAGGAGGATATGATTCAGTGTCAAAACACCAGGTGCAACAAGTGGGCTCACGTTGCATGCACAGCAGCTGATGTGCACAGACCTTACATATGTGACATTTGTCAAGATTTAAGGCCGCCATTTGCACATCTGACATGTTGTACTCTTCCTGAAGATGCTGCAAGAAAAAAAATTTCAGTGATTTAGTTTATGACAAATCGTTATGATCGAAAAGGAAGTTTTTATATTAAGACGTTGTACTCTTCCTGTGGATACTGCAAGAAAAAAGTTTTCAGTGTTTTAGTTTATTGCTGATCATTATGACCCAGCTAAGGAAGTTTTCATACTGATATCTTGCACTCTTCATGTGGATACTGCATGAAAAAAATTAAGTGCTTTACTTTATTACTGATCATTATGACCGAAAAGGAAGTTTTCATACTAAGTTGACAGCTGAATGTGATACGTGCTGTAAACGTTTCATTTGCATAAAATGCGGAATTTTTATTTTCTAAGAAATGGTGATTCAGATGATCTTCCACTGAAGACGACAAAAACATTAATACACTGAACCTAGTGATCACGTTTAAGTTAACAGTTTGGGAAGTACCAAAAATGAAGATTTTTATTCCATTGTTGAATTCTGCTGATCGCTTCATTGATAGTTAACATGGTTTGTTTCATTTCGTTTTGTTGTTCTTGTTTTCAAGGAGATAATTGCTGTATTTCAGAGACTTGCAGTCTGAAATATTTTTATTTCACTGCCAGAAATTATTGGCTATATCGAGCGATCACTATCCTGTAAAGATATTAATCACTTTTATCCTGTAAAGATATTAATGTGTTTAAAACCTTTTAACAGTCTTTTTGTCTTGTTTTTATTCTCTCTCTCTCTCTCTCTCTCTCTCTCTCTCTCTCTCTCTCTCTCTCTCTCTCTCTCTCTCACACACACACACACACACACACACACACACACACACACACACACACACACACACACACTCTCTCTCTCTCTCTCTCTCTCTCTCTCTCTCTCTCTCTCTCTCTCTCTCTCTCTCTCACACACACACACACACACACACACACACACACACACACACACGCACACACACACACACACACACACAAAAAAAAGAGAGAGGGGGAGGGAAGAGGGAAAGTGAAGGTGGATGAAATGGGGGAGGGGAGATAGGGAGACTCAATTTACACACCAATAACTGCCAATATTGAACCGTCGATTCAACATTCACCCTCCTGTGGTTCATTTTATCAATATGGTGTGCAAAATTGAACCTTTCCAGTCATTATTATTTTTCTTTCATAGCTGAACAGGAACAGTGCTGACATTCGCCCTTTGGTTTATGAGTAGTCCTCATGAAAAGCTATACAAACAGTGTCAAAGTTCAATTGTCTGCCTGATCATGTTTGAACAGTTAACTGTATTCCTTAAGGGGTTCAATATACCCTGACTTCCCCTATATAGTTTATATGTGCCTCCCACCCTCAGTGTCTGATCAAAGATCAGTAGTTTTTAGTAAAAAGTTGTAGATAGTTTCACAGGTCAACAGACCAGCAGAAGATTATAAGAAGAAAAGAACTGAGACCTGAAAAGAATCGGCGACAGGCCTAAAGGCCTAGGCTGCTTGTATTTGGAGCCAACTCAACTCAACTATACTATACTAGCCTATTAACGCGAAAAATGGAACAGACTGTTCGTTGACAAAATAAAGACTGAATACAAAATAACAGCCTAAACACATAGGACAATAAGCAGGTTGAGGCTAAGGTAATATACAGTAACGCTGACTTCATATACAGTAGGAGAGCACAGACAAAATAATTTTCGACAAATAGCCTTCCATACCGTACAACAACACAAAAAAATCAAAAAATCCACAAAACAAGATTCCCTTAGCTTACTACAACTGCTATTGTCATATTATCTCTAAAAGTGGTTGTAGTCCTCTTTTTTCAAATGGCTTTTTTTCAATATTTTCGTCATCATCATAGTCATTGTCATTATTGCTATCAGTGTTGTCATTATCATCATTACTATTTCAAATCGCATTATCTCCTTCCCGACGGCCGTGTCTTCATTCAACGCCCATCTTGCGCCGAATTTGACGAAGATAACTGATAGCTTGTTCTTAATTTTCGTTGTCCTGAAGAAAAAACCTATGAGGTCGAAACGCATTGTGTGTTTTTTTTTTTTTATTCATTTGTCCACGTTTTCGGCGGAGTTATTATAAATACTTTTTAAACTGCATCTAATAGCGGGTTTGGGTTGGTTGGTTGGTTGGTTTTTCTAATTTCATGAACAGTTTCTTTTTATTTTCAAAAATTAACTGAACGCTATTGCAGGCTACTGTATCCAGTGAACGAAGACCAGTTTTCTTCGACAGAGTAGGCATACCTCAACTTGGGCAACACCCCCCTCATTCACTGAAACCCCATCTACCTTCCCTCTCCCGGCTCTTCCCTTCCCCACCCCCATTCCCATCCCCCAACTCAGTGCTGTGTGTTTCTCTTGTAAAGCATTGATCATTCAATGGCCGTTCGAGCTGTGTTTCTCTTGTAAAGCATTGATGACTCAATGGCGTTCGAGCTATGTTTCTCTTGTAAAGCATTGATGACTCAATGGCCGTTCGAGCTATGTTTCTCTTGTAAAGCATTGATGACTCAATGGCCGTTCGAGCAGTGTTTCTCTTGTAAAGCATTGATCGTACAATGGCTGTTCGAGCTGTGTTTTTCTCTCTTTGATCATTCAGTGGCCGATCGAGCTGTGAGTTTCTCTTGTAAAGCATTGATCATTCACTCGAGCAGCTTACCTTCTCTGTGCCGTGTGTGTGTGTGTGTGTGTGTGTGTGTGTGTGTGTGTGTGTGTGTGTGTGTGTGCGCGCGCGTGTGAGAGAGAGAGAGAGAGAGAGAGAGAGAGAGAGAGAGAGAGAGAGAAAGGGAGACAGAGACAGAAAGACAGACAGACAGAAAGACAGACAGACTGACTTACTGACTGACTAATCGATGATCGATCGATTGATTGATTAATTGATTGATTGATTGGTTGGTTGATTGATTGATTGATCGATCTTCAATTTCTTACCATCTGTCCTAATCATGCATAAGTTTTCGTCAACACGTATCATTCATGCTGACGATTCAGTTCAGTAACACAGTAGTGTAATTCTACAGTCACTATCAAACTATCCATGAAGGATGGCTACAACACAGTAATGTAATTCTACAGTCACTATCAAACTATGCATGAACGATGGCGAGTAATGACTGGGCAAAAAATGGACTTTCTCATAACTGATTGCATTTTTGTTGAGACTTCGAATTTCAGTGCTGTGTTGAACTGCTATTGGGATTTGAGAGTAAAACAGTGTTACAATGACTAAAAATGACTGATTGGCCATGTTTCATAATGTCCTCATAATGCACAAAATATGACCGATTGCCATATTTCATAATGTCCTCATAATGCACAAAATATGACCGATTGGCCATATTTCATAATGTCCTCATAATACACAAAGCAGTGTTACAATGACTAAAAGTGATTGATTGGCCATATTTCATAATGTCCTCATAATACGCAAAGCGGTGTTACTTTTGTAAGGTGGATGGATAAGGAGGGAAGAGGAGTAGGAGATGGGAAGAGAGCGAGTGGCACACATCATCTTCCACACTAACACCAGCCTGTTGGTTTTCTTTCTCTTTTATTTCAGATCATAGTTGGATCGATCCAACCACACCGACCTATTTAGACATAAACAAAATGATGATCATAAACATGAATTATTATTTTAAAAAAAAAACATATGCAGGAAAACATAATCATTCAACATGAGAAATAGTTTCAAAGGGAAGAGATCAAACCATTAATAAGACACAAATCATTCAAATTAAGCCCAGAGAAGTATCAACGTTCATAATGGAATTGTGAGATCATACATAGAAACAATAGGTCTTAGCTTCAAAGAATATCTGAATATTGCCCCTGCAGCACATAGACATTACCAAAATTAAGATGCAGGATTTACAACAACAACAAAAAAGCACAAAAAGCCTCCCATTGCGAACGGTAGGAGGAGGTAAAACATAACTTTGCAATCAATAACATAATCATATCATAATCATAACATTAACCAAAGGGGATCCCCGTTGCGAACGGCGGGATGAACAACATAATAATTTCATTACCATAACATTAACCCGTTGCGAACGGCAGGAGTTACGAACAGTCAAGAACCATATTTCATAGCGAATAACAGTGTTATAAATGAACATACATAAGCACGCACGCACACACACACACACACACACACACACACACACACACACACACACACGCACGCACGCACGCACGCACGCACGCACACACACACACACACACACACACACACACACACACACACACATACACACACACACACACACACACACACACACACACACACACACACATGGGAATTCCCTGTTGCGAATGGCAGGAGCTATGAACAATAAACGGAATTAATTAACATCTAATTGTCAATAGCAAGGCATCACTTGGGCCGTATAGCAGTTTACACATTGTATGAAAAAAAAATCATCTGTGTTGTGTCCATACACATCATCAAATTAAAAAAGGACACATTTTGCACATTAACCAGCCAGCTAAAACTATTTTTCTTTGTCAGTAGACACACCCACCTCAGGACAGTGCGTGCTACACACTTCGGCTCCTCACGTTTCACCCATTAGGCCTACACCCTGGCCCAATAATGGCGGTTGCTTTTCAGCCCTGCAATGGACCCACAGGCGTAAATATATTGAACACAATGAACACTCACAAACAGATGCAGCAACCAAATAAACAAACAGACTGACCAACCAGTGGCTATTTGCGCACAAAAATAGCCCCATGAACGCACAAACAACCGAACAGCATCCAAGTAATTATCTGCCTAATTACTCAGTCAATAAACCATGCGACCATTCAGTCATTCAAATAATGAAACAATCGAACAACCAGGCAAAACACTCGTTTGTGTAGACAGGTAGCAACCCAGACACACATCAAAAACTACCTTCACTAACAGTATCTTAACCATTTACACAGGCCGCTACGCGGCTTGGTCACACTGTGACTTAACCCTATCCATCTCACCAGCCAACAAGGGCGACGTTTACAAGTCAGTTTGTCTGGTGTTCGGACACAAGTAACCTGCAGGCTGCTGTCAGGGTTCACTGTGACATTGTTACGTGAGCCCGTATAGATAGCTCTATTGTTTGAACTTCTGCAGGTGCAGACTGATCATGTTCCATGTCAGTGTATCTTGCGTGGTTCGCATCGGAGTCAATATTCCCTCTATGTGTGCTAGTGTGAGCCGGCGAACATTTTCCGCTCACGTCGCATGCGTGTGTGTGCGTCAGTGAATATCTGTGTGACAGCACAGCTTGGGGGAGGGTAGGGAGATATCTTGAGCCTTTAATGTTTTCCGTTAAGTGGGAAAATTGGGTCGTGCATCATCCTCACTGTGAATTGTCCAATCATAGTTAGCCTTACGTTGAATTATCCAATCATAGCCAAGTTTACAGTAAAACAGGCTGGGGGTTAGGTGAACAGTCGCTCGGTGTGTTTTGCAGCTGATTCAGAGTGAGTCTCTGACGGTCTGTGTGCTGTTTTTATATGTTGGGAAGTCCCAGGGAATCCTTTTAGGAACTTCATGTTCAGGGTTCTGACTTAAGGATTAGTGGAGCTGCCTTGAGTCTAGAGGGGACTGATTCTGTGTTTCTGTGTAATATTCTTCTCGCTGTTGGAGGTACAGTGGAAGGACTGTCGTTATTGTATTTGTGAAACAGCAAGTAGCCTAGGTTTCGCTGGAGCTGCACTGAAGAGAGTGGAGGGACTTGTGCTGTTTATTTATTTGGTACCAGTGTCTTCCCTGGAGCCCAAGGTGCGATTGGAAAACTGGGTGAACGCGCTATGTTCTTGTTGAACTGTAACCTGTGTACCTGAAACCTGGTGGGGTGAAGACTTTTTGCTGTGGTTGGGTGCTGTGGACGTGCCGGTCTGCTATGGTGGATGCTGTGAACGTGCCAGTCTGCCGGTCTGGGGGTGGCCATGGTGGAGTTGGACAACCCAGCTCGGAGTTGGGCCAGACACGTGTTGGTTCAAGATATCTCCCTGTGCTCCTGCCTTGGCTGGTGACGGGATCCCTGTGTGAGGAGTGGCACAGCATAGACTGCTGTTCCTGTGGCTGCGACAGTTTTAAGTGGTACATGTGAATGTTGACGACAAACAGGGGCTGTTTTAAGGTAACAGCATTGGACATTATTTCCAGGATCAGGAGAGTGTGCCATCATTCATCGGTTGTGGAGTAGACTACCAGTGAAATGTTGCGTCATGTCCCACCTAATGTTGAACGCTTTATAACGGTATTCATTCAAAAATGCTGGGGAAATGGCAAATTGCCTTCATTATGGAAGCATTCTACAGTAGTTCCTGTACATAAACAAGGAAAACCTCGAAGTAACATATGCAGCTACCACCTAATTGCCCTGATGTTGCATACATGCAAACTAATGAAAATAATTGTCCTAAACAGATTACTTTATTTTTGTAATAAATATCAAATTATCCCTATAAATCAAGCTGGGTTACAGAAAGGCAGATATGCAACAGAACATCTAGTCAAATTCACGACACATGTTAAACAACAATTCGCAAGATGAAAAAAAAAATCTTGGCAACTTTCTTTGACGTAAGGAAAGCATACGGACATGTGACATGAACGACTTTTGTATAAACTGAAAACTGTTGGATAAATGGAACCATGAATGATTATATTAAATTTCTCCTTCAAAGTAGAATTATTCAAACAAGAATAGAGCAGACGTTTTCCACCGCTAGAACACTGGAAATGGATCTTCCACAAGGATCAGTATCATCTTCAATCTTATTTAATATCCTAATATTTAATATTTAAGCATTAAATGAGCATGTCCAGAGGGTCATGGGTTCGAATCCCAGCCATGGCTCGTCCCAAGATAGGAAAAAAGGGGCTGTAGAGGGACATCCGGAGTCATGAACCGGATGTGGCCCCCCCCCCCCCCCCCTTAGAGTGTCAGGAGATAAGGGCCGAAACACTTGCTTGAAGGGGACTTCTCTTCTGAGGATTCTCTGCTGCCACGCTCTCCACGAGTTTCTACTATTTGCAGATATAACCAAAGGCTTATGCAAAGACATAGTTTTAGTATAGTTTGCTGATGATGTGTGTGTCTGTGGATGAAAGTCACTACGAAAAGAAACCCCCCATTAAGATTCTTAAATTACATAAAGATCAAACATGAACATGAGTTATACAAAATCAGTAGTTTCTTACATGAAAATGGATTGACACTCTCGGCAGAAAAAACAAATCTAATGCTTTTTAACTCTGGATATGACCCAGACAAACTTCCACAATTAATTTTACCCTGAATGGGTCTGTCTTACAATACGTCAAATCTGTTAAATTCCTACGAGTATATCTAACATTAAAACTTGTGCTGAGGTCCTGTCATAATGATTCGCTCTAATGAGAATATTAAAGGAATTAAAGTTGTTAACAAGGAAACATTACTGTCACAATTTGCTGACGACACTAGTTATATCTAGACGGTTCAGAAAGATCTTTTAATGAGGCGGTATCTGTCCTTACTAAATTTTCACAAATTTCAGGTTTAAAAATCAATTTTGACAAGTCACAAGTAGTATGGTTGGGGAGTAGAAAGAATTGTGGAATTAGATTTATAGAGAGACAAAAATTTTGTTTGGGATCCAGGTACTTTCAAAATTCTTGGTATCAAATTCTCCACTAACACAAATATTATTGTACAGATTAATTTTGAAGACAAACTTTTTGAAATAAAAAGAGTCCTAGCTTTTTGGAAAAAAAAGAAATATAACTCCTTTTGGAAAAATAACTGTTATTAAAACTTTGGCATTTTCTAAAATTGTTAATTTGTTGATTAACCTACCAGACCCCCCAGAGGATTTTATTGTTGCTTTAGAAAAAGAATTGTGTATAGTTCCTTATGGAACGGTAAAAAAAAGTAAAATAAAAAAAAAATCTGTGGTTCAAAAGCAGTACTGTGAAGGTGGACTAAAATGTTAAATGTAAAAAATTTCATTTTTCTTCTATGAAGATAAGTTGGCTGAGAAGATTAACGTAAGAGTCGTAAAATTACACATGGCGGGAATTTACCATTAATATGTTCCCTAAGCTGGACAGTATGAAAAACTTTTGTGCTGAATTTGCTAATGTTATTATGCAAGAGGTCAATAACCCATTCTGGAATGATGTGATGAAACACTACAAAAAACTGTTCAAAGTGCTGCCCCACCACAGTACATGACTTCATGTCAGAGTGTATTCATTACAATATTAAAATCTTAAGAGATAAAAAAAAGTTATTTTTGTACAGGAATGGTGTAATTATGCATTTTTTCTTCATTAAACACTTGATTAATGAAAATGGGCATTGGATGACCTTCCATGAATTTTTAATTAATTATCAAGGTATAAGAACAAACTTTCTCTTGTATGAAGGCATAATAAATGCCATTCGCAACTATTGCCAAAAACTTAATATTATCATAACTAACCAATATAAACTCTTAGACCAAAAAGCCTGGTTTTGCATTAAAAGAGGCAACAAATATGTACAAAAAACTTTAAATGAAAAATAATGCCTCTCCCGCTGCTATTAATAAATGGAATAATCTTTTTGTAAATCTGAATTGGAAACAAATATTCCTTCAAAGTTACAAAGTTTCTACTGACGTCCAGCTTAGATGGTTCCAATGTCGACTTCTACATAGATTGCTGCCAACCCAGAAATACCTATTTCAGTGCAAAATTGTTGATTCACCATTATGTAACTTTTGTGATCATGAAACAGACGATTACACACATGCTTTTTGACTGTAATATTGTGCAGCGGTTTTGGAGAAATCTTCAAAACCTGCTAATGGATAAATGTCAGCACTGCGCTAATCTGTTTTTTTTGAGAAAGAGTTAGTTCTGTTTGGAGTGAAACATAATGTGGAAACTGACAAAAGTTTTTAACTTTATTCTGCTGTTTGCAAAGTTTTATGTTTACAAATGTAAACTACAAAATAACCACCCACCTTCATGTTTTCCTAACAATCTTAAGCTATAGATTTAAATTGGAAAAATACTTAGCCTTTCTGAACTATGATTCAGATCAATTTGACAAAACCTGGTTTCCCTATTCCTCTATCATTTCCTAGCTTTATTGTGACTTTTTTTTTTTTTTTTTTTTAAACAACGTTTATATATGTACACATGGTCCCAACTTTTGTTGTAATTACCCATCTTAACATTTTTTTTCCCCTCTCTCTCAGCATCTCGCGCCTGCCACCCCTTGTTTTTTTGTTTTGTTTTGTTTTTTTTTTTTCTCCTCGTTTTTGACGCTACTCATTTGTGTGTGTGTGTGTGTGTGTGTGTGTGTGTGTGTGTGTGTGTGTGTGTGTGTGTGTAAGTTTACGCATATATATCCTGCATATAATTCAATTCATGTATGTTCGTGTGTGTGTCTGCGACTTTTTTTTTTTTTTTTTTTTTTTTTCTTTTTGTTTGTTTTTTTGTTTTGTTGTTGTTTTTTTTTTTTGTTTGTTGGGGGGGGGGGGGGCATGCATGTCTGTTCTCTTATTGTGCCTGCCTTCTGTGTTTTTGTACAATTATTATGATACATATGTCTTTTCTTTTGTGTGCATGTTTGTTTGAGGAAGAAAAAAAAAATTGAAAAGCCTCTTTGCAAATATTTTCCTAGCATGATTATATAATTCCAACACATGGTGTCAGTTGAGTCAACTCATTCTCCCATTCATTCCTTCAAATACATAGACCATCAAGATAAATGTCATAGGATACTTTGATTTGAACTCTTTATTATAACAACCCTTATATCTGTACATACATGAATTTGTTATCAATTTGTTTTAAGTAAGTACCTTGCCAAATTTATGTCGAAGGATGATTGTGTGAGAAACGAAGGAACTGTTGAGTGGAGGGATGCGAGAGGTGACATTAAAAATGTGAAGAGAAAACAACAACAACAACAACAACAAAAAACCTTTCATGGAACCAACCTATTGAATATATTTTGAACAAAGCAAAAGAAAGTTTGAACTTTCTAAAGATCATAAACAAACAAAAATGGGGACAATATAAAGAGAGTTTAACACTCCTATCTTCTGCGCTTGTGCGGTGTAGATTGTTTATGCTCAAGAAGTCTTCAGCGCTCCACAGCTTCTACTTAATATGTTACAAAGTGCGGACTGCAAAGCATATAAACTTGCTCTTGAGTTCCCACACACACATGTAACATTAGGACGTACTATGAAATTGGGAGTTTTATCTTTGAACGAGTTTCGAAAAAAATGTCCTCCACCAAACTTTATTTCAAAGAACCTTTCACAAAAAAAGTTTCTGTACAACTGAAAAGAGCAAAAGACATAAAATCAGCTAAATCTATTCAGTCATACACATCTGCTCTTCTAAAAAAAACAAACAGACAAACAAAAACAAAAACAAAAACAAGTGCAAAGCATATAAACATACTCCCAGTTTATCTTGAATACAAGTACTTTCTGAGTTATTCCATAAAAAAAAACGCCGTTTAGGGCCGTTATAGCCATTAGTAACGGCTATTCTGGTCAAATAAAACATCGGGCATCATCCGTTACCCATAATGAACATACGTACAAATGTTGAGAAAGATCGGTCCAGAGTTTTGTCTGGAGCGAGTGGAACACATTTTGACCACGGACAGACAGACAGACAGACAGACAGCATTTCTTCGTTCCCATGGTAAAGTACCTCCTGTTTTATATGAACTGGGAGTACAAAAACCAACATTAACCAAAGTAAAATAGCCGTCCTTTCCACCCATTCCCAAATGGGAACAAACCAATGCAAATTATGACACAAACTATACTGAACTGAACAAAAACGATCCCCCATATCTTTTTAAAAAATATGTAAATTCTCATT